>OX465257.1:19256715-19319998 GCA_949987775.1 Aproaerema taeniolella | reverse complement strand
CGAAAGTTTGTGAGGAGGTATGGATATTTGTTACTCTTTCACGCTCAAACGGCTGGACCAATTTTGATGAAATTTGATATAGCGGTAGCTGACACCCTGGATTAATACAAAGACTACATAATTTTTCCAAATTCCCACGGGAATGAAGTCCCGGGCGGAAAGCTAGTGTAATATAAAAGAAGAAAGAAAGCAAGGAATTCAACTGAAATCAACTTTTAACTCTCAAACAACATCAACATTTACACGGACCGGACACGAGACGACATCGCGACGCGGAACTAACTGTTAATTTACTTCCATACAACTGCAGCCTTCCTCCAAAGGTACGTAATGCACTACGCCCGCCCGCGACTCCGCTCGTCTCATTCACTTAGCTTCGTCGCGCGCTCGTTCATTTGATATTCCGGCAACTTTGTAGTGACTTATGAAGCGAGGCGACGCTACGGTACTAAACGCTTTACGTGTAATGTACGCTGTACGCTGTACGCTGCACTCATTACACTGATTGTGGAAGTTTTGATTTAATTTTGCTTGTAGTATACGGTTAAACACGTTTGTCTTTGTCACGAATATTTCAAATTTTTTTGATGTTTTTACTATTTATGTTGATTTTTTGCTACGACCTACACACGTATGATACCTGAATTGAACATTTTATGTTTGGTAACCAGTAGAAAAATATTACAAATATAAATACACTTGTTGTTGCTGCTAGGCGAGGCATGTCAGTTTTCTTAATTTTTTGATAAATTATTACTATTTTTGTACATAACTCTCACGTATATTCGTTGTTGTAGCATTGCTACCTACAGATATGTTACATAGAATAAAATTCAAAAAATAATAGTTACAAATATATTTCCTTTACAATGTCATCGCCGCGTGTATTTTTATATAGTTTCCGGCGCCGTGACGCGACGCGGCTCATTTTGGCGGGAAAAGGTCGCTTTGTGCGAGCCAATCGTGTTTGTGCAGGCGCGTAGCACAAGCTACGTATTTTTCGTAGTAAAGCGCTACGGAGTTAAAATGAATATTCTTCATTTTAGCCATGGCATACGATAACGGACCAGACGCAAATAAAAATTAAATATGAAATCGTTCACACAATGGAAAATATTTCGTGTATGTTTTTGCTATTTTTGCAGTGGAGTGATAAGCTAGGGTAAGCTTTGGTTGAAATTGTTTCATAAAATCCCATAAGCTAAATATTATTAAAACCGCAAGCATTGACAGTAAGAAAAACAATCACCACGAAAAAAACATAGCATTACTGCGAGCGACAAGTACCGAGGCGACAAGCGAGCAATCAGCGCGCGCCCAAACGAAAACAAAGGGTATGAACACTCGCGTTATGAAAACACATTTTTTTCAGCATTTTTACAGATTTTACAGAAACACGGCTTGCTATACAATGCCATAAAATTGGACACGTTTGAAAAAGCCAACTGGAAACAGAAATAGTAAAATATGTATTGAAAGTTTTACAAACATAGTTACATGACAAAAGTGACGATAAAGCTTATCAATTACAATATTTTTATCAAAATAATTTAACGAAACAATGATAGTTTTGATCCTTTTTTTTAAATTAGGTAAATGGTTTTTTCAGTCTGTGAACTGCACCAAACGCAAACCGGTAAAAATGTATTTCAGATTGTGAAACTTATAATTATAACATCGCGAAAGATTTTGCTACCAAAGGAAATTAATATATTCGTCCTTAGATATACCGCCTAGAACTTTAAAATTCTGGCGTATATTTTTACGACCATTTTTTCTACGACTATCAATATTGCTAATTATATATGATATCCCGCGTCGGCGGCGAGCCCGCTGGAATGCGGTCGCAGGAATGCGGCGTTTGAGCGGCCGTGCCTGTAGTATATAGGTGCAGAACCCTCCATACACTCGCCGCTCTGGGCCCCGGCGCAAAGTAAACAACAATTTTTATGACTCGCGATTATGTGGTTATTTTTTTTTGCGTGGCTGGCTCAGCGGATATTGAAATACATGGGCCGCGAAATTTTTACGCTTATCTGTTGTATTGTGCGTGTTATGTGAGAGTGAATAGAAATCAAGAGTTTATTAGTTACATATTGTTGTAGAATTGAAATATTCGTAACGCTAAAATTATTTAAAAAATCGAAGTTTTAACTATTAAAACACCACCAATAATGTTTAACTATTTAAACATTATTTTTGAACTTCTGCTGGATTAAAGAAACAATATTGATTAATTGAGATATTTTTAGTGACATTCTGCATGTTCTATGATGTTAAACCTTTTTAAATTATTAAGTTTAAAGTTTCTAGAGTTATTCTTCTTGACACCGAATTAACACCAAAAAGAACGTTACTAGTTTAATAATAGTGCTAGGAAACCATTTTCCGATCGATAATCTGTTAGCCACAGCCGAGCTAATAGTTTGGTAATATGCATTATCCTGCGGGCCGCCGCTTCCTTACATCGCTGCACCCCTGAACTTCGCCCGGGCCGCACTTTGTTGCCCTTTACGCGGTTCGCTGCTCAGAAACAGACAGACTAACTATCCTCGCTGTTGTCGGTAATATGCGCTCTCGTAACAAAACTTACATTTTGCTGTAAATCTTTTAACTTTATGCTGATATTAAGCAACGGTACATGGCATTGGTTGTATAGGGGCTGTCTTAGAAAGCCACTAGCTTTCCCGCCGGGTCAGAAGTACCATTGATTTGTACCATTGATGGTACTACTGACCTAGACTTATGTCGCTAGTACCATTAATGGTACTACTGACCTAGATTACCACTCTAGCTTTCTGCCCGTAACAACATTAGCGTAAAAAAGTATCTACTACTGTGCAAGATCCGTCACCTAGTTGCTTGCAGCGTGTCCGCAGGCCCCATGTCTTTGTAATATTCACAGATTTATTGTGACGGTGCTCTTTTTTTTTAATTATCACGTCTTGGAATCCAATGCCAACTGTGAATCTAAAAAATGGGAAAAACAAAGGAAAAAAGGCATACGAAAGAATTTATGTACAATTCAGGTAACCCTACCGCTTCGAGCGACTTCTTCTAATCGCTTTTGGTTATGATGAAATTGGAGAACAAAAAAGAGGGTGTAATGTTTTAGCTGCAAATATCTATTGAATATCTTTGTTGGCTTCAGTAATAATTATGCAATTCTATTTGTAATAGATAAATCTATCGAATGGTGTATTCTCCCTGATAATTATTTAAAGCAGGAAAACAAGTAAGTGAAATTACTTCATCAGGTATAGCGATATAATTACTCACTCTGAAAGTAGATCCCGTATTATGAAAGGCTCAATTAAAATATTCTAAACGAATAGAATAGACAATAATTTGGTATGAGTATTAAAATGTAATTAAATATAAGTCATGAATAGCAATATGTATTGATGTGGCTCATTGCCTCCTCAGACGTAGGTCATGTTTAATCTGTGTAATTGAATTAGCCGGGCGCGCGGGCCGCGATCAACCGTACCGAGCGGAGCTCCGAGCGACGAGCGTCGGGTGCTGACGTCGGCTTGAGGGGATATGGAAGCTTTGATAATGTAATTCCTGTCATCAGTCATCATCATATATACATACACTCACGCCTTACATTCCCTGTTAGGGTAGGCAGAGCATCATGTGTTCTTAAACCACTTGACGCCACGTTTGACATATATTCTGAGGGTTATTAGATGGAATATGAGCACAGGGTTATAGATTGACAGCCTTTCGCCCACAATACAACAACACCGTCACATCCCATCTTATACTCTGATAATCATAGCTCAATAAAATATGATAAAAAGTTGGTATTTATTGATATTTTTGTAATTTTATTAACGTTTTTTTCAAATTATGCTTTTTGTTCTTGGTTCTTCCAGGTGGGACAGGGCAAGCCGTGGTTATTTTAAAGACATATTAATTCATATATTTATCGTGTGTTTAATAAACTTTTCTCGCAATACAATGAAACAGGCAGATTTTTAAAAATAGAAATAAAACACTACAAGTAACTGAAATTTGTTTTTCAGGTTCTCCCTCTACCAGACCAGCATCTAGCTCAACTCGGCAAATTAGAGGGGGTCAACCCATTGAGTTGACTGGAAGAAATGAAAAAAACAAAAGATCAAATTTTTATAAACAATGTACTTGTTTATTGTTTACTAGCATTCCGCTCGGGACTTCGTTCCCGTGGGGATTCGAGAAAATGATGTAGCCTATGTCCATCGGGGATAATGTAGCTTTCTAATGGTGAAATAATTTTTCAAATCGGTCCAGAAGTTTCTGAGCTTATTCAATGCGAACAAACAATCAAATCTTTCGTCTTTATAATATGTATAGATATAGATAGACGAGCTTTCCGCCTGCGTGGACTACAGGTTATATCGTGCCTAACTGTGGGATAAAATGCAGCCTTTGTCCTTTCCCAGGCTCTAATCTATCTCTGTACCAAATTTCCTCAAAATCGGTTCAGTAGTTTAGGCGTGAAAGACGGACAGACAGACATAGTTACTTTCGCATTTATAGTATTAGTAAGCATATTAGTAAGGATTGTTGGAAATGCTCTACTAATTTGCCATAGCGGACTGCATCATTTAATTTTGTTTTGGTAATAGTCCTGACAAAGAGTCCCATTTCGATAGCAAAAATAAAATAAAATCAAATATAAACGCCACAGGAAAATTTGGATAAGATTTTGATAAACACCGCACACTCGTGAACGCACCCTTGAAGACGAGACACGCATATATTCGGAGAGAATTGAATTTATCTTGAAAGAACGGGATTTAAGTATTCTGGCAGAAGTAGAGCCGTCAAGTTGTCTCCCCCCCACCGACTCCCCTCTCACGTGACGTCACGAGGTGAATGCTTAAGCGGCGTACAGAACGCGAGAGTAGCAACTAACACGACCCGCTATGAATATATCGAGGCGACCAACCTTACAGAATATATATAGAATAAAGAAATCCTAAAATCTTTCTTTAAATGTTATCTTTGTTGAGGCTCGTCTTTTTACAATGTAGAATTACACGGCTCTATTTAATGTGTTATTAAGTTACAAAAAATAAAAATATTGTCGGTATTTGATGTTTATACGGTTTGTTGGTAAGATAAGCTAAAGTCAAACACTAAATGCCTGGAATATTGTAAGAAAATTCTTGTTAATCTAGACTATAGAGAACCTAGACATGCTGAGCTGGCAAAAAGAGTTGCTTCTTTAAAGCGGATGCCTCGCGCTAGCAGCGGCCGGCTCGCTGCTGATAATTCCTGAGATTTATTCCCGCGCATCCCCTCGCCGCCCCCTCTTCACCCTGCATTCCTTCGAGGGGGCCCCGGATAACTTTTCAACTAATCAAACTGTCTTAAAGACCACCTTCGACATATCGACTGCTCAAATTACTCTTGTTCAGTTTTGTTCAGATTTGGGGTAGCCATTCGATGGTTTTGCCACAGCCTATACCTGTTTATACTGTCTTCCTTCCACTTGTTTTAGAGACTACAGAGCTTAGTACGAGATTTCAGCAGTCTGTAGTCACGATGAGTCAGCATGTCGCGTGGTGCCGGTGTACACGTCGGCTACCCCTCTCGTTACAAAGTTAGAAGGTTCGCGTTTAAGGGATTTGCAACGTATAGGTACGTTTGGTTATTTAGTCGCACAATGAAAGACTCGGCTTAAGTGGGATTTTTGAAGAAAGTTCGATGGAGCCACTCAGTTGCGATACACCATTAAGGTGGAGGGGGTTAGCGAGTGGGGGGAACTTTGACAGTTTGCAATTGTAAATATGAAATTGGGTTGGAAGTACTCGTCAAAATATTATTCCATTGAGAGACATGAAAATAAAAAAATAACACAAAAGAGGTTTCAGAGATGAACTTGTGAATAGACTAAATTTTTAGATACAAATTAATCAACTGAAAACTAACTTGTTTTAAGTAGTGATAGACAAAGGTATCATGAGTAAAGATATGCGTTGTAGACGATTTTGTTGTATTTACTAATAAATAGGCGCAGGTGTGTATACTGTACAGAATCAAAGCGCTACACACACCTGCGCCCGCGACTCCGTCTGAAGCGAGGCAGAGGCGTCTCGATCTGTCAATCTCCCCGTCACCTGTCACAAGCATGACAAGTTATTTGTCTTTACATTTGGCAACTGTCAAAGTTACTTACATCCTGCACACCTGTCGTACACCGTTTGCATGGAACAGCGGGTTCCCCTGTCACAGGTATTTAAATACTTACAAGGAGAGCTCTGAATGAAAACTCTGTAAACTTTATGAATACAATCTAATATAGATATAAAATTCTCGTGTCACAATGTTTGTAACAAAACTTCTCCGAAACGGCTTGACCGATTCTTATCTGAGAATAGGACGTAAATTATTTTTTCGCAATTTCCTATGGGAACGAAGTCCCGGGGGAAAAGCTAGTAACTATATTTATTCCATCAGCTTGGGTGCTGAATCATAATATCTAAGTGTTTTAAATCGTCAACCTCACCTAATAGCAGAGTTGCCGATAAACCGACAGTTGGACAAGTCTCTAGAAGTACTTCTGCCCGTATTGGATCTCTCCTCGTGACATGAACATTTAGTAGAAATCGAAATTCTAGAAACGACCGATTTCCATAATTTTTAAAGAAAAAGATATTTCTTACTTGATTTAACAGCATACCATAATTTCAATACAATCTGAATATTTTCAATAAATAATTGTTTCCAGAATTTCCCATGTGAAGGAAAATAACAATCGACCGATCTCGTCCCCGTTACCCTTATTATTGGAAATATCACCCAATTACAAAATGTACTGCCCCATTAATATACTGAACTCAAATAAACATGATCAAACAAAGACTACGGTACATCAGTTCAAGAAACTCAAACAAATTAACAATTATAAAGGAGCGCTTCGACTTGACGACAATAATGATTTGTCAGTCGCTCAAAGTCCAATTCCCATTAAATTTACAAGGAAATATTTCATCTGTTTCGTTTTGACAATCCGACAATTTTTGGTATTAATCACGAGGGCGGCATAGAAACTTTGCTAGCAGTACCTCAGGTACAAAGGTATCCTGACAATTATTATATTTAAGGCCAAGAGCGGACCCAATCATTATTTTTAAAAAAACTGAAGCCAAATCGTACCTAGAAAATGAACTATATGCACACATAGTTAAAATCCAAATTAATGTTATTAAATATATATTGGCAGCATTTTTTAAAAAGTACGTCATTAATTTGTCCACAAAAAAAGCACTTTACGTTGCTCACATCTTACATGCAATATGTCAACAGCCGGCGGCCGATGTAAATTATAGTAAAATAAAAAAATAAACAACTGTTCCTTTACTTACTTCCAGTTTGATATCCTGTCCGCGTCGGTACAAATCGAGGCGCCATCGTCTTCACAACTGAGCCGTCTCCTAATTACTCCTCGTCCAACACAATGCGCACTTTTGGCGGCTACAGCTCACAATGGAATATTAATCAACTCTGTTATCAATATTTCCCAATCATCGATCATCCAGATCAATACGTCAAAAGACATGAATTTTTGATACCGTAAAACACACTGAAGGTTTGTGTTTTACGGTAAATCGGTTAGAAAACCAAAATGGTATCAACTGGACATTTTAATTTGATAAATCAATTTTCTGCATAACGCAGCGGTACATTTTTGATGGAATATCGTTTTGCTTTTAAAGCGGTACACGGCGAGCCGTCGGTCGAGCGAGCGCTGGTCATTCGTCAATCTGTCGGTAATAGGTTCGAGGGATATCGATGTCGGATCGACCAGCGTGCGGCGCGACGGCTGACTGACCGATATTACGATGTGATCGAGTGTTAGGTCACCATGTGTGAAAGTGGTGGATTTCTGACACTTGATGTAACAGAAAACTGACGCACGTGGTAGATTTTACTCAAACAAAACTTGGAGTATATTTTATAGCCTGCTGTCAGTACTGTAAGAATCAAGAAAGTTGTTCAAGGTAAAAGTGTAGTACAGTATTGAAGACATTAGACCGTCAAAGTTACTGTTATGCTAATAAAATTTGTCATTGCACTGCGACCAATAATTGTTATATCCCTAGGTACTACTCTAGAAAAAAAAGCCGAAGATCAAGCAAAGCGGAGACGCCTGAAAGCAAACCTTGGCACCAACTGTAAGTACAAGAAGAAGATTTCTTGTACAGGGCTTTAGGTAAATCACTTTCAACCTCTCGGGTGGTAAATCAGTCCATGAAACTGAACAACTTTCCCAAGGAACAAAGGTCGGAATACGAAAAAAAATTTTTTAGTTCCCATACAAACTGTGTCAGCTGATAGCGCTGTTGGGAAAGTTGTTCAGTTTCATGGACTGATTTACCACCCGAGAGGTTGAAAGTGATTTACCTAAAGCCCTGTATATAATTTGATAAGTAATATATTCAATAACACGCTCTTTCTGTACCTCAATGCGTTCTTAATCTCTCAACTCGAGATTTACAGTTTTCGCGCACTTCATGATCGGAAAACTTAACAACTTTATGATATCGTAAAGTCGTCTGAAAAATGAAAACAACATCTTTGTTGCTGAACAATGTGCACTCGCAAAAAATGTAGACATCGAATCAAGTGTGGATTGTTTTACAATAGTACTAGCTTTCCGACCGCGGCTCCGCCCGTGCGGACTACAGGTTATATCGTGCCCAGCTGCGGGATAAAATGTAGCCTATTTCCTTTTCTAAGGTCTAATTTATCTCTGTTCCAAATTGTATCAAAATCGATTCATTAGTTTAGGCGTGAAAGCGTAAAAGACAGGAAGAGTTACATTTGCATTTATAATATTAGTAGGGAAGTATGGTTAGAAGCTTTTATATTAAATAATTTATCTTAAAAGTTTTGATTTAATTTCAAGTTTTTACATAATATTTATTCTGTAACTCCGACTTACGACCCATGTATGACTGGTCCCTCACTCTGTCATCTGTACAGTGTGAGAGTACTAATATTCGATAACTCGACGTATTAGTCGTGAGTTAAGAACTTCAGAATATTAGCAAGTAAGTCAGTACACAGACTACAAAGTCCTCATCCTACTTTTATTACTTACCTTTTGCAAGAAAAGTGTGTCTAAAGTGTGAAATGTGACTCAAATATAAATAAATGTGTACGTACAAAGCGTATTACGTCGCCTCGCAAAACATACATTTCTCTCGGAGCGTTTAACGACTCTTATATCGGCCTTTTCTGGCCGAGACTTTCGTGAATGAGACGGGAATTTCGACGAGAAAGGCGAGAATTTACCAGAAAATGACGGGTTGTGGAGGTAGTCAGAGTAAGACGTCAGATGTCAGAGCTAGGTGCTGATCTTGTTATAATTTGACCTCAAATTGACATTCCATCATAGATCGATTTTGTATTATGTAGAGCAGAAAAAAGTATTAAACATGAAGATATGGAGAAATAATATAAAAGAAATGTGTGTGTTGTGACGTCACATTGCCCGGCTAGCAATCGCAATAGATGGTGACCACTCGGTCATGCGTCACGGCCCGGGCCGGGTATTGCGCCCACTCGCCCGTTACTGTATTGTATTACGTCGCCGCCGCCATTTTTCCGCCGCGCTCGTTGCAATGAATGAATCGCGCTTCATTGATCAATTTGTAATGTATTTTCGGTAAATGGTAATAAAATCGTAAAAATAGGAATAATCTTAAAAATAATTTTTTTGTCACGTAGATTACTAAAGGCAAACTGTAAAAACTGCTTGTCCTGTCCACCCTCAAAGGCACTAAATATGTAAGGTTTCAGAACAATAAAACCAACATAGAGTTAATAGGAGTATATTGCATATCAAATTTAATACGGCAAACAAGGAAATCGTCCGAACATCTTAATACCGCGTTTTACAAAACTGCCAGCGCCATCTACCGATATTTTTTGGAACTAAAGTTCAAACGAACGCTGCAAACGCTACAACTTATACATTCTCGCCCACTAAGGACGAATTCACAGTTTGTCCTTACATTACTCGCCCACAGTTTGCAAAATATTTATAGGCATAGTAATACAAATTCGAAAAATAATAATTTAACTAAACATTTTTAACAATTTTTTTTAAACATACAAAGTTAGAAGTAAATATACAACAAAAACTTAAATTAAGTTACAGAGCTTCGTACTGATAAAAATAAGTAGATATAAATCGCTAGTAATTTCCTTTCAGGGAAGACCAATGCATTCATTAACCTTATTGGACATTAAATACTAAACCGTGATCTTATTGATAATAACTTCGTAAGACTCATGTTAAGGAATAAAACTCAGCACAACCATAAAAGACGCACAATCTTAAATTCTGTACAAATCCGAAAATGAAAATTAAGTCATTCTGGCAAAAATGAAAAATTAAAATTAAAACAGGCGCTCACATCGGGACGCGTACAGGACGAGCGAGGGGGGAGAGGTAGGGTAAGGGAGGGGGATGAGATGAGGTAATTTAGATTAGAACAACAAAGATGTAAAAAATAATGAGTTGGCAGTTAGCAGTCGCGGCACGAGCGGCGCGGGGAGAGATAATTAGCCACGTCGCGTCGCGCGCCGCAACACGCACGAGGCAAGCGTAACGCTTGCAAACTTCGTGCGTAGGTTTTTGAAATTACTTTGCAGTACCTTTAACCTGTAAAAAAATGAAATGTAACTATACTAGTTTTATACGTACAGTCGTAAATTACCTATTCCATTTTTTTATTTATGAGAGTTTCCATCCTATTCTTACAAAAATTACAAAAATATCAGATTGTTAGTTTCTGACATTTAACCATTTTAGAAACTAACGAAACTATTAATGATGAGCTGATCTGTTCAGACCTTTTTCAGATCACCACAAAACATTCTGGATGTAACAAAATTAATTACCTATCTTCATTTGCAATTGTACAATATATATCAGCAACTGTTTGTTATACTACCATCGAAACTATTCAAAAGTAATTAGTGAAAGGAAAGTTGGGTGGCATGGTCTCAGCACCCCAGTGGGACACCGCAGGCGTAACATTTTGTACTATTTTTTTGTCCTCTTTGGTTTGAATATAGTAATAATTTTAAATTGATTTTATTTGATAAAATATGTAAACCTGTTTTAGTGAGTGTGAGTCTTTTATTGATAAGAGCTCCCATTTCCGTATTTAGACTCTTAAGTGGCCCATTATGTGTGTGGGTCAGTGGCTTCTCCGGCCACCTCAGCTCCGGCCAGGAGCACAGACTCCTCCTGGGTATTCCGAAGGGTTCGAAGACCGACCTAGTAGGTATCTGCAATGATTTATTCCCGGTATTCTGTCACTCCCATGTAATTTAGGATCACATGGGCGAACCTGTTACGCAGACACGTATACATTTCCATGTGCTGGAAGAGGCAGCCGACCGTTCCGGGCCCCGCGCCCCGCCGCCCCCCTCTCCGCCGCCGACCGTATCACTCGATGGAACTGAACTGATTGATTTAATTCTCGTTGCACACTGTCAAAACTCACCATTTTCAAATAAGTAAATATACTCTCATGTATAATACATACACATAACATGCTGCTGTACAGTAACTGATATTCTACGTGCAAGTGCGGTTATACCACAATTGGGTAAAGGGCCTTTAGTACAAAGGATTTTCATAAAAGTACAACAGAAGCGAAGCTGCAGTTCCACGGTTGGTACAATTTATAATTATTAACGATACTAGTGTCGTAGGTAATGTGTAACGTGAGCCCATTTGAAACACGAGCGAAGCGAGTGTTTTATAGGGCTCCAGTTACACATTACCTAAGGCACGTATTTTGTTCAACGTTATACAATGCAGTAGCCGAGGAAAAGAAACTAAAGAAAATATTGTCAAAAACTTACATCGTATAGGCATATCCAAAATTCTTTAAAGATAGTATTTCTAATCAACATTCACTGAAAACGTGTTAAAATTCAACAATGTGCACTAATATTTTACGATTAAACACAAAACATCAAGGAATTAACATTTTTATAACACAAAAATGATTTTGTTGAACAAATCATTTCTAATGGCGGGCAAAATAATGGCGAGCAAAATATTTTTCTACAATTATGAGGAAAAGGCTAAGTAAATACAATGCCCATTGCTCCTACAGAAATTATTAAATAGTTCAATTATTTGTTAAAAATCAGATTTGTTTTATTGAAAAAGTAAAAAAAATAATTTACTTTTATATTTTATTTCACTGAAAATCAAAATTTTCGTCAGAAATAATTATTTTATCAGGCATAAAAACTCTTTGCTGTCATACAATACAGCCAGTATGAAGCTTTATGAGAAAGATAATACTCTCTCTTGTCAAAAGGGTCACTGAATTATCAAATCAGCTACTCTTTATTGCGTCATACATTTTTGTCAGTATTTTATTCACTTTTTGCTTACTTTTAATGCATAATTTAATTTAAGAAATAACTTTACTGGATCACAGAATAGCCACTGAAGTTGAATTTTGGTGTATGAAAAATGGTTTATTTGCTCATTAGTTCAAATATTTTTTTTCTTTTCAAAATCTTCTTCTCATTCCAAAATTACATAACATGATGTATGGGGTACGTAAACGTACACTCCGTGGCCATGTTACGGGGCCATTTCCGAGCAACTGCATTGTAAAATAATAAACAGCAAGATACATTTAAACAATTTTGCTTAGCGTAATCTTCAAAATAAATTGAAAAACATGCACAAGTAAACAAATTATCTTACTTTGGTTTCGATACAAAACGTTGAATAACTTTTGCAATTATTGGTTCCATATTTAGTGTTGCACAGTTTTCTATACAAAGTAAGTAGTTCAATCTGAACGCCTTTGAAATTCACTTCGGCAGAGAGAACGAAGTGCAGGCGCGGGGCGCAGGGTGCGGGGCGCGGGGGGCGACACAACTCCACTTTAATGAGAAATGCTTTCAGAATTATATTCGCAGGTGAAATAAAATCTACCACTTCATACCTAGGTCCGCAATGTTCTGTTAATTAAACTTTATTAAACAGCTTGCAAGCAAAGTCGGTAAACGCAGCTTTTTAAATCTTCACTTTATATTTATGTCTTTTAAATTGTTTTCTAATTTTAAGTTGATCTCACTAATTCTACATTTATCTTGTTAATTTTATTATTAACTAATATAATCTTTATTTACGGTAATTAAGTATATTACTGATTCTAATACTTACATTTATTTTTTGATAAGTAAAATGTTACGTTTAATTTTTAATATTTAATGAAATTCATAAACAATTCTTGATGTGACAAGCGCATGCTGTGGTCACCTTTAATTAAGAAAACTCTTTTAATATGCATAAGTACTCATTTAGTAGGCAAAATCTTCTGATCTACATTTCAACCTCAGTGCATTGATTTTATGAATAAAAAACACGATGGCCTATAAGGAAATGTTTAAGCGTATATTTGTGTGATAATGTAAATGTTTTCAAAACTATGCTGTAGCGAATAATTAAATTTTATCATACTGCATCCGTTAACTAGGCAGCTTCGGGAGAAAACTCAATAACCGGCCGATGTATCTCGAGTGTTGACATTAACCTCACACGCTGCAAATATTGGTGCAATTACCTTAATGCGTACAACCCCACCGCGATCGAGAGCCACCCCCAGCCCACACTCCACTAACAATGACATACTTCTTATTCCAGTCGCTTTATAGCATATTGTAGGACTAACATTGAGAGCTTCTGGTCCTTCAGTTATTGGCGCACAAACTGTCGCTCGGACGCGAACAAATATAGGAAAAATGAAAAGACACATTTCGACCCACACAGGGATTTCCCTCATCGGCACAATCGAATTTATCCCGAACTGATAGGGTTCAGATTAGATGGGTTCGGGAGTTAATAATGAAATATTGGCGAAGTTTGTTGACATGCGCGGCTTGACGCGTAATCTCTTTCTGAGCGTCGACCGAGTGTTCGGCGGAGGGTGATGGAAATGAAAGTTGCTTTCTTTTTATATCTCGCGGCTGTGCTTTGATTTTGAATGTAAAAGTTCATCCGAAGCGAACAGAAGGCGCCCGCGAGCGGCGCATTGTTTGCCGGCTCGAGCCCCGCCCGCCACGCAAATTAAATGTATTTTATTTAACGTTCACAAATGCAACTTTTTTTCACTGCAAATTGTTTTCTTTATCTAGAAAAAAGAAAAACAGTGGAAGACGATTTTGGTGAATTATTACCGTATCAGTGGATATCAGTCGAACCGTCATCCAATTGCTTCCATCTTTCCTTTGATGTGTTACCTATCAGATACCTCTTCGAGGGTCCCGAAATCATTACTATAAGGAGCGACCCTCGGCCCGGAAGCCGGGACATGTGTCCGCCGACGAATATTTTATCCCGACTGAGTCTTTATTGCCACGGATTCCGGAAACTTTGCTATTCATAGTGGCTCATGTTTTCCGAAGTTTTGCGAATAATCGAAGCCCGTCTGCTTTCGGCGCGTAATGATTTGGATCGGATGATAGTGGGGCCTGTATCGATTGTTCTGGAAGGGCTCCGCACCGAGTTACATTAAATAGAGGAGCGTCGGAGTCCGCTGAGCCGCTACATCGCGCTGGCAGTGATGAATGCGCCAACTCGCACTTATATTTTGAAGGCGGGCGCGGCGACGGCGGGGCGCAAGGTGTGAGAGGATCCCCCGAGAGAAAGAGACATATTCTGAGTTTGGGCAAAAGTAACTGGAGCTAAGTATATTAAATACTTGAGCCAACAACAACAAACGAATATTTCAGTCACAATTCTGAAAACAATTTGATCTTCTTTTTAATTATCTTCTTTTTAAAAAGGTACTTTTTAAATTTTAACATATTATTTAATATACATTTTATGAAAGTTTAAAAATTTGAAAAAATAATAATTCTGAAGCCCGGACTCGTGGTTGTTGTTTTTTTATTTTTTTGGGTGGATTAAGACGCATACCCTTGCCCCCAATATCACTACCGCCTGTTCTTTATACCACGCACACACAGTTCACAAAGAAATAAAAAGATTCCAAGTCTGCAGCCGCAACTCTTCTAACTTTGAAAAATGTATTTGTTACATTTTCAATTGTATCTCGGATTTGTTCACTTTTCCTCATACCAAAGTTGTCTTTATTTACATTTATTCGCTATCGTAAATATCAACGTCTGCGACAATAAGTTCATAACTCTTGTAATATTAAGTATTTTCGCATTTTAAAATTGTGTACAAGATTACATCAAAGTACTCGTAAGGTCTCAAAAAAACACAAAACGGGTTATTTGGGATACAGTAACCTCATCGAAAAAAATAATTTAATTAATTCGGTGAAGACAAGAGAGTGCGCCGGGGGTCAAAATCCGGGTGCGATGGCTCGTCACAAACCCTCCCCCCCCCCTGCCGCCGATCCTAGCAAATTAATTTACAAGCCGATGGAAAAACCCGATCAGTGGACGAATTTAGACGTCGGATTGGACACTCATGTTTATGGAGGAGGCTCAGCAAATGAGGCACTCGCCCAAAAGGGGAAAATTCTAACAAGTTTTAAGAGTTTCATTAGAGAAGGGTTAATTTTCCATTTTTATTCGATACTCCTTTTAATCTCCGTTATTTTTAAAGTACGGAACAGAATTTAGAGATGGAAAAAGTAGGCAACTTTCCAGCTCTACAACAATTTCAAGGCAACGAGTTAAGTCGATTCTTATTACTTCATTACGACGCAAACTAAAACAGCTTTTCATTTTCATAGTTTCGCTATTGTTTTGTATTTTACCTAGGGACCCTTGTCAACCTACATTCAGGCTGGAGTAGTCATAGATTGCCGCCCTAGTGCGGTAAGTATGGGCTGGAGTCACAAAGAGCTCGCTCGGCATCGCGGTCGAGAGGATCGGCTTCCGCTCACTGAATAGCAAAACAATCAGACACGGCGCTGTGCGGCAACACGGGTAATCAAACCTATCACTACCATTGAAAAAAGATGGTTTGTTAGTGCATCAAAAAATCAAATTGCAACTGTAAAACTCGGTAAATGAATGAATTAATGGTGCAAGATTTTAATACTGATTCGCACACGCATCTTTAATAAACGACCCTCTGAACTGGACAGTTCAAGTGTAAAAAGATTAAATAAGAAGTTGAAATCTAAAAAACAAGAACCTTCTTTTATTTTGTTGGGACAGGATGTCTTTTATCAATAGTCAACAATTATGGTTATGTGATTTGCATAGCCGCTCAAGTGCACACTTATCTCCCCATTTGAGACAAAAAATTTACAAAGACAACAATATGAGCTAAAAGATAATAGTGAAACGCTCCGATATCTATCGCTGACTACAGAGGTGCGGGAAGCGGAGGGTAGCAAACGGATAGAAACGGGTAAAGGCGGGTAGGGAAGGGTACAGACTGGTAGCCCCGGGCCTTCCCCAACTCAGCTACATTAGTTACCGCCGTATTACTTCAGTGCTGAACAAGCTCCCTGTAATAACCACCGCCTTGTTGGACCGGTGCGGCGTTCTGTTGTCTTACTGCGATGTATAGTTCTTTAACGGTCACAATTTCCGAGGTGCCGAGGAACTCATACATACGCTCACGCCTAAAATCCCTATCGGTGTAGGCAGAGCATCAGTGGTATTTTAAACTCACTTGACGCCACGTTTAACATAATTTCAGCGGGTTATAAAATGAAACATGATGTAAGTGGTAAGAGGTTGTCAACCTTTTGCCAACAAAAATAAAATAGTCACGACGATACCGTTTTGTTAAAAATATAAATGACTAGTTAATCAGTTATTTATTATAGACATAAATCGGTTACTAATTAATATCATTCCCCTTGAAGTATCTCCTGCTTATAATAATTATATAGTTTAGAACAAATGTTTTGTTGAGAATGTGAACAAATGTACTATTCTTTCTTGAATTTTCTTTCTCTTTCCCTCTCAAATTAAAAATAACGGGCTTTGGGCGCTACATATACACATGAAACTATTGTTCAACAAAGACATAAGTATATCAATATAATCACTATAATGTAAACATCTAAGATTAGTACCTTAGTATGGAAGTAGAGATTTATTAATCCATTCCAGAACCAAACAAAAGACCAGATCGCCGCCTTCTGATCTAACCAAATTTAGCCTAATCAACTGCCGACACGATAGAAGAAGGAGAACCAAACAGTTACTACTTAAGCCAATCCAGTGTAGATTGAAGTACTGTGAAGTGAACACTGGATTGTTCCCGGTCATACATCTCACCACCCTCGCACCTCAGCCACTGCACGGTGACAAAGTGGTGAAGTGGTGAAAAATAGCACCCATTGTGTACACCGTCCCGGGAGAATGGTTACACTAGCGCCGCGCCCCGGCTGCGTGCCCGGGACATTACTCCAGCTGTCAGACGGTATGAGTTGTCCGTGAAACAAACTCGCCGTCTTTGATACATGGGAGATATTAATGTCTGATGATGGTAAATCGGAGGCTGGTTCTGCTAGTGCACGTGGTGTTAAAACAGCACTAAAGCCTGTTTTTACTAAAGTCACATTTCTGCTCAATTTTTGGATCGCTCTTCTTACTGTTATCAGTACTAATCAATACATGAACTTTATGTTAAAAAAAAGTTTATGCCTTATTGTCATAAGTTCAAAATACATTTATAAAAAACCGACGACTATGTGTTCTTTGGGGCAGATAAGACGGAAGCGTTACGAAATCATATAAATAAAATTAAAAAAATATTAGAAGACACAGAGTGCGCGGCACGGTAGTAGCAACAGCATCCTGAGAGCGGTGCGGTGGGGGGCAGTCTTGAGTGCCAAATAGTTAGCCACTAAACGTCACTACTCACTAATTTAAATTTTAAGTTTAATTGTATGTCAATTATTACTTACACATAATGAGCCCCTGTATCTTGAATAAATAAATATATTATTATAAAAACCGTCTGTGCCTTAAAACGTGCAAAATACCACTTTCCATTATATGACTATACTTACTTCATAATAGCCACATTATTTACAAGAAATATTCCTTCAAATCACAGTAAGTCCCAATTTTTAACATCACTGTCCAAAACTTAAGGCGACTACAGCACCTAAATTACGATTTTATGATGCGTAGATAAGCAAGACGCACTGCATTACAGTCTGGCAAAAAAAGTAGAAATTAAAAAGTGGCAACACTGTAGCGTCGTCCCTTTCAAATCAATATAAGAAAAACCGGACGACTCTACAGTGTTGCCACTTTTTAATTTCTACTCTTTTTTGCCAGACTGTAAATCGAAGAAAAAAAATACAACGGTAATATTCAGGACATAAACTAGATAAGTAGTTTGCTGAAAACATGATTCAGCACTTTTGGTTCGATAGAAAAAGCTCACAAAGTCACCTCTAAATACCAATATTGTGAATCTTTTAAGCTGTAAAAACGATCGTAAAATGCACACAGGAACTTGAATTTGCTGCTATCAAAATGTTCGTGATTGAACGCGTAGTTAACGCATTTTTCGATTTAAGCTGTTGCCTTTCCATAAATCTCATTTTTATAACTTTCGAACATGTTTTTACGCACGCACGCTTTCATAGTCCGTAAACTTCGTGTATCGACACTGTTCGCACTGCCGGCCCAGGCCTGTTGAGAGACGGAGATGGCACTATTCCTATGTGTGCTGCCTTTATCAGGTGCTGTAGTCGCCTTAAATAATTATGATAAATAGCACCACTCTCGCTGGATGCAGCGATGTCATTGCTCGCTGCCAGCCCCTCAAGGGGTAGAGCGCGATACAAAGCATCCGACACGGTCCTCGTGACCCAAACATCGATCCCTTTAATGCCAAGGGGAACTATTCGAAGCGGGGTGGTAATGAACTTTAGTAACTCATTGTTTGCTACACTACATTTGCAGACGTTAATATTTTAGTAGTAACCGAGCTAAATAATGATGGTTTTTGTATAAATTTAAAGGTGTACCTAATTAGTTCTATTTACTTTCAGTTATTTCAATATTGACTTTAAAATAAACTTTAGATATTCTCAACTCTTTACTTACTTTCATCTAAAAGTTTTTGTAAAAGTATTGTGTATCGGAACCAGGAGATTAAGAGGAAAATATGAAGGAATTTAATAAAAACTCTTAGTTTTGTATAAAGATTCACATAGAATAAAATTAACTTAACAGTGAGAGTACCTAACAAAGTTTGTATTTAATGATTCTATTAATGACTTTCCATTATGACCTCCACTATACTCCAGGAAAAAACGTAACAAAAAATACAAGGAAATGGATTCATAAGGCTGTTTGCCCAGTGATGTAAACATTTGTTTTGGTGATGGTTAAATGCCAAGAATGCAAAACAAATGACTGTCGCGAGGGTTTCAACCGCTTACAATAGGGATGTTCAAAGGTTAATTGGATGTCGTTGACCCGAGCTAAAGCCGCGGGTTACAGGTTCTGTTCCTGGGTCGTTACAGCCCTGCCTGCCCCGCTGGGACCTCGTAAAACAAACAGTAATTCTGCGTGCACACCGGGCCGGAACCGGAACATGCTCTGAAACGAAGCCGGCTTTACATTGGAGGGAAATTACTACCGACGACTACTTTTTCCTATTTTGGTCTGAAAATGTTTTAAAGATATATTCATCAAGACCAACGTAACGAAAAAAATATTAAAAGTTTACTACCCTAAACTTAAAAGGTCCTTAGAACAAAAATAAATAATTCATTGTTTTTAGTCTAAAACATTCATTTCTAAGAAGTACTTTAAGTGAAACCACATTTTAGCACAAGTTTTCTGTGCAATTTTTCTAGTAGTAGGAGGGTAGTTTAAGTAGGTATTATACAAGATGATACTATGCATCCTCTTAGGATTCTTTACCCGCGGGCCGCTCAAAAACCACTCTTGTCAACCGCGTGCCGGACTAATCGCGAAGAAAGCTTTGTTTGTTCTCTGCAAAAGCGGTTTCCGGATATTGTGCACAAGATATCTAGGTACTTATTTCATGTCGTTTACTAAAAAGTTTTCTTCCTGAACATGTATTTATACTTGTTCTTTGTGTTGGATTTAAGAACATGCATTGGTTTTTTTCACCCATTTTTTTTCTTTGAGAAATAGGTGATCCGTCGATTTTGCACTTCGTGTTTAACTTTTATTTACAAAAAAAATAGACCTATTGAGTCAAACTTGCACACAAATCGTTGCAAGATGACTTTGTGGTAAGACATGTAAAACACAGACACATAAGCTTTTGAAAACAAAGCTGGAACTAAATATTTGTATAAACCCAAACTAGTGTTAGAGTTGAGCGGCCCATAATGCATCAGTGAATAGAACATAGAAGTGTGTTCGTAACTGTCGTGGGGCGAGGCCGGAACTAACTGCGAGCTGCTGAACTGTGCCCGGTCGTTGTGAGCTTTTAGCTGCGAACTAGCGCGGCGAAGGGTATGCAGAGTGACGTCATATCCGGACGCCGAGAGAGTGTCCGTTGTACGAAAGAACTCACATAGGTATATGTCAAAGTTCTTTGCTGAATTTGTGAAAATGGTTAGGCTTAATTCAGTTTTGATTTGTTTCTCCGCTGCAATCTACGTGGGTATTCTGGTTGTTAACCAAGATAATAATTTTATATCTGTTTCTGAAAACTTAACTGGCTAATGGAATAATTTACATTCGAATTAAAAAAATTATTGCATAGCTGTATGATTTCCTTCATAAAGAAAAAAATTGGTACTTGCAAATAATATGGTGCCTCACCGCAATCAAAGATCCACCTAATGTCCTACCCAACAAGGCTTATTACATGAGTTTGGGACTCACAAGGACTATACAAAGCAAAAAACGAAAGCTTACCCTTTGCCTGAGCCCTGCCACCCCCGCGTGTTTAGTGAGCTGTGAAGTACGGCGCGACACTTTCATACGGGCCTCGACAATATTACACTGGAAGCGGTCGGTATTATATATTAACTATCTCTAAAAATACCAGTAACGTCCAGTTATCACTTTCATGAGATATAAGATAGACAGTCGGTGACGATGGTGATCTCTTCTTATTTTCATTTCCCCTTCGCAAGGTACAAAAAGTAGATCAATGCTTAAGCGCCCCTTTACAAGTAAATCCGTATTGTCCGCAATTGAACTAGCTGGTGTCCATTAGCGGGCCCGTTTGATGTCCCCTTTCTTCACGACTCACGCAGCCGTCGATGGAGATCCTATGAGAAAGAACCTCCTCTAAGTGGATTTGCCTTAAGCCAGTCTTACCACCACCGGCCGAATTTATCAAATAGGATTACTCAAATTAAATCGTCGCAGCTGTGCACTTATTGACTGACTGTGTTTGTTTTTATTTCACATTTTTTTTCGTATGAGGAATAAACATAGAGAGAAAAAAAAATGAACAACTGTTTAAGAAAAATAGTGATAGGCACAATGTATATACTATCCCATCAAAAAAAAGTGAAATGAGAGCAATATTATGCCTTGGTAGATGACATCAACGGCAAAAAAGTGAGATCTAAATGGGTGTTACGTTCAATGGTAAGCCCTGAAATTTATTTATAACAACATAAAATATTTTATAACAACTTTAAATATAATTTCTAAAATTTCTCCAGAGTTATCAGAGTTAAAAGCAACCCTCGGGGTTTCTTGCCTTTCCGAATAGGCGTAGAGTTTTAAAAAACTAATGTGATTTACTACTTTTACTTATCATGAGTAACATCCTAAAATGTCGAATAACATGAAAAAAAATATTTTTTTATTTTTACTTAGATTATTGAGCGTAAGAATGTACCCTCGAATATCGTTATTTTGAGTTCGTTATTTTGAGTTTCACCTCTGACACTGTTCGCAAAGTTTTTTTATATTTTTTTCAAAGTATTTCAGTAAGATTTAGTTTTTATATTTTTAGGTATGTCATAAAATATTTAGTCACTATAGTACATTATGCTACAAGTGTGCTAAGTTGGATATTGCATTAGAGGCGAGTTTAGAGCCCAAGCCAAAGGCGAGGGCTCAATGGAGCCGAGAATGTAATATCCAATGAGCACGCGTGTCATACGACGTTTTTCAACACATTTGCGAGGAAAGAAATAAATAAAAACTTTCCTTTGATATTGACGGCAACAAGCTATCACTAGCATGTTGCGCCTCGGAAAGTATTTCTGGCGGGGTACCCACGTAGGTTTCCTGTTCTGCACTTGAAGAAGACATTTTTTGTGTTGTATTTCTGACAATAATAACAATCTGATGAATACAAATGCCGTTTGTGAAAACCGAGTGAAAACATCTGAAAAGACGCGCGATTATTTTTTTCTTTTTTCGCTCGCAAAATAGGATTCACATTGACAAGTATGCCATACAGCCAAATAATAAAAAAATACTTAACTACATATTTTGACGTTTTATCATAAATAAATGATAATTTTTTGTTAAATTTAAATAATTTAGTTAGTGGAATTATATTTTTATTTACAAATAGTTAATTATTTATACTTAATTTTAAATAAAAACCATTACGTACTAGTGCTTTATTTTTATTATTCACGGGCTGGGTAATATATTTCATTATGAACCTTAAAACAATGACATAAGGCCCATTTTATGAGCAAATGTGTTAAAAAATTGTTTAAATACTGACAGACTTATTTATAGTTTTTCACAATGAGACAATATTGTCTCTATTGAAATAATTAAGACATGGTCGGAATTGACATAAGAAGAATTGTATAGTAAACTAAATAATCCGATGAATAGTTGGGAATCTAACATTATTTAGTAGTAAACTTACGTAATGCAAAACTGCTTCGTTAAAGGGAAATGTCGAATTGTCCACTGTACGTGGGCACGGTGTGTCGTAGTTGGTACTTGCGGGGCGTTTGGGTAAAGTGCATCATGAGAGTTGAGAGTAGAAGCAACATGTGACGGTGCAGTGCAGAGTGGATCAGATGTGAATGGGACAACTGCGGCTTTGTCGGTTTTCTAAGTTTTGGGGCTATATTTTAAAAGCCAGGATAATTTAATATGTTATTTGAAAAAATATATATATATCGGGGAAAAATAGGAAAATGCCGGTCTCCCACCTGGGACTGAACTTATTTCAAATTGAAGGCATTAGGGATTAAGCTCTCGCATTTAGCATGTTTTAAAATCTAATAGAAAGTAAATTGCTTATATTCCATTCCAAACCTATGATTATTTCCTATGTAACAAACCAACAATGCTTTCGAAAAAAATATATTTTTCCCACAGAAAACTATCCATATTGACTGTGATAATAAGTTTGTAAAATCAAATTGTATTTGTAGCCCGTTTACAAATCAGAATAAAAATGTATGCAGAATTTTTTTTGTGTTCACAAAATAGCCTCGTATTTATTTTACAGTTGGTTTGGAATGGATACTACGTGTGTTAAGGCCCTTATAAGTGGTTATAAAATTAACAATGTATTAACAATGCTTTAGCTGTTTAGGTAATAACAGCTCGCGCCCCGCGAACGTAGTGTGGTGGGCGTTGGCCAACTGCTGGCCAGAACTGTGCGGTGCCGTTTATATTATTAAATAGGACCACTTACCGTTTATGTTATTGAGTGGAAGCGCTCTTAGCTTAGTGGCGACCGCTGATCTCAACCAATCAGTGAGGTTAAGCAACGTGCACAGAGGCAGGGAACCTGATGGGTGACCAACGTGGCAATTTACTACGAGCGTTTCCGTGCTCTGGAGGGCACGTTAAGCTGTCGGTCCCGGCTGTTGTCGATTGACTACAGTCGTTAAACCAAGTCAGAAGCTATTGTGCGGTTTGAAAACTCTGACACGAGGGTTAGCCAAGTTCCCCACACACTTGACTATATCTACACGATAAGAAGAAGAATAGGACTACTGACACTAGATTTTAAAACTATGCGATTGCTTTAGGACTAGTAAACAAGTAATGAAGTTGCTATGACAAAAATATTTCTATTTTGGGTAATAAGATAATAATTAATAAGTCTCGATGTCATCTCAATAAACATGATGAAGTAGTGTAATACACTGGCTATTTATATGGCGTTTAGTAACTGGAATGATAGTAACAAAATCTACTTTATCAAATTATACCTAGAGGTATCATCTAGATACATACAGAAATTGCCAATGCAATTTCACACAGTTAAGTAAAAAAATACGATATATTTATTTCAACTTAACACAGTTTCGCATGCAAGTGTTAATCTGTACGTAGCGACGATGCCGGCGCGGCGCGGGTGACTTGATCTCCAGAGACAAAGTCCGAGAGTGTGTCCGGAATTCAATTAAATCCTTCTGATGTAACCTCCACCCCTCCGTGCTGAGGGGGGCGCGGGGAGGGGAAATCCTCCATCTTGTTGCTCGCGTCGCTGCAGATGCAATTAGATCCGTCCAATTCTGAAAAGATTTTAAAAGAAAAGACACAAAGTATTTGAGTCACCGTAAAAGTTTCTCCATCTTTCTTTCGATCAACTAAGATGACACAGAAACTGACTGAATACTTTAAATAAAATGGAAAATTCATGGTAAACATGTTTTTTGCCCACGCAAAGATTCGTGTCCTAAAACAGTTTGCGAAGAATTTTCTATATATTTACGCTGGTCAGAGAACAAAGGCGACCCGCGTTTCCGCCGGCCGGCGCCGGAGATTGCACTCAAATACATTTTCCGCTGGTACCCCCTCCCCCTCCCGTACCCCCCGGGGCTCGCTGCCGGCACTAACGAGCCCCCTTGTGTCGCGGGACGGGACGTGTGCCTCGCAATGAAACACCACAAATCGGACGAGCCCAAGGAAATAATGAAGCCCCTCCCGCTCCACTCTTTCAGTGCAGGACTCCCAGCAGTCACAAAGGAGATTTCAGTCTCAGAAACATCACAAAGGCACGTTTCACTTTGCCGCAGCTTACGTGGAACCGATCTAGATTCTGGCTGCTTTAAGTATTTCACTTGTTTCAAATATAACCTTTAGTCGGTGGTGAAAAGTTTTACTCGAATGTGAGTTTTATACTTTTCACTCGCTCACAATTTTTAGGATGTAAAAGCGTGAAGTGCAGTGGCGCTGCATTAAATGAAAAGCGGCGGCGCGAGGAGTACAGCATCCTTGTTAAACAGAAAGTAAGATCTCTTATTCTACGGAATATAAATCTTATCCTACAGAATTCTGTTATTCTATGGAATACTCTCAGATTTCTACATGCTACAAGAATCACAGAGACCAAAACTTAATACAAAGTTGTTTCTTCCATAAATATTGTTAAAAAAAAACTTAATCTTAGACAACTGCCCAAATTCCTGAATAAAAGCCTCAGCAAGTATTTTTTCAAACAGCTTAAGGTAAGTCGTAGACACGGAATAGTAACCTTATGGCAGGTTCCGTACTGCTGGTGTATGTAGTGTAGCGCGTGCGGTGCGACTGAGGCTCGCCCCGAGATTACCGCCGCTGCACAGAATTGCAGCTTTCAGCGAATATTTCAGGATTGAAGCCGTACGCCAACTATTACGAGAGAATAGCTCGCACTGGTGTAAAATGTAATTATTACAGTTAGATCAAGTAGTGTAACATATTTTGTACCGTAATAAAACTAAGTTAATTTGCAAAATCTATTACTTCGCGACTACACAATATTTTTAACATACAAGGCCTAACATAAACTACAAAGAAAAAAAAAATTGCAACTTTTATTACGAACAGATAATGATTATTTGGCAGATAAAAAACTGAAAGGCAGCGGCAGCAGGTGTAATTAGGGAGTGTGTGCTCCCTGCGATACATGGCGTATCATCTGTGAAGCAGGCATGTTACTCTCTCATATTTTGCGACACTTTGTTTACCATTAGCGCAACACAAGAAAAAACGACACGATTGATGCTATAATCATTTTATTTCCGAATAAGATAGTTAAATATATTCGTTGTTGATAAAAAAAAATTTAAATTGTCCGAAATCATGTTCTTTGTAAATATTTTAAATAAAGAAGTTTAACAGCGTTATTTCAAAGATCGCATACCGCTTGTTGACGTCGTACGCTATTATCCTTGTAACAAATTCGTAAACGATGACACCCGGAAACAAATACCGTGCCAACAACATTTGGCCGAGTACCCTCTCGTTCAGCCACAACTTTATGTGGAGAGCCTTGAATGCGCAGTCAGTGCAACAGATACAAAATAACAACTAATGTAAGCCTGGTGAGATGTGGTGGGGATTGCTGAGAACTTAGCTCAGTGAAGTAGGGATGACTAAAACTAGAGTTCTTTTCTTCTTCTAATACTTACAAACTACTTTTTCAGGGTACTTTACAGTTGAATGGTTTATTAATATAGTTAAACCATAAGTAACTGAAGCAAGAGCAACATACAAAAGTATTTCTATCTCATAACCTTAATGATTATTGATAATCTTGAAAGTTCTTTAACTGGCATTGTTGAGACTTTAATTTTTATAGTCTTTTTAATGGTTCTTTCATTGTACATTAATATCGAATCAACTTTTGTAAAGTGATGACCTCCCAATAACGAGCGTCATATGATGTTATTCCACAATAGGTACTATTAAAGTGAAATACTTCTGATATTATATTACAAACACTTACAAATGCAATTCGGTAGCGACGTCGTCTTTCGGTCGCGTCGTGTCACGTTTTGTCGCGGGCTCGTGAGATGACTCACTCACTTCATGACTCTTTCACTTAACTACAGGATTACCAACTTAATCTGTGCCTCGACTCGACGGTCGCGCTGTCGCCGCTATTATGTTACACTTTGTTACAGCAGACGAGACAAGTATTTAGTGTTTCGGGACTTTTAGTAGAACCTTAGTTACACTAGCTATTTGCAACCGAAACGACTATAAATGGTAAAGCAGCTAACATGAACGGGTGTTACTCCTCTACATCTACACTAATATTACAAAGAGGAAAGATTTGTATTTTTGTGTGTAACGAATAAACTTAAAAACTACTGGACCGATTTCAAAAATTCTTTCACCATTAGGATGTTACATTATCTCTGAGTAACATAGGCTACATAATTTTCCCGAATTCCCATGGGAACGAAGTCCCGAGCGGAATGCTAGTAACTAATAAGTGGTCTTATTACTATTCTATAAAACTAATATTGAGAGTTCCGCAGAGATTTTAATTGTTATACACTGCATCGTAGAGTGGTGGCCAAACTTGTAGGTTCATACAATGAGCGGTAATAAGTTACCTGTTCTCTGACTGACTCCGCCAATTAGAAGCCTTCAAAGATAACTCCCGAGATAAATGTGAAGCCAGTTAGACTTGGTCTAGAGCCGACAACTTCATACAAAGCCGGGGGATTCATACTCAAGTATGAATTTCACGAGATTCAAACTCGAATTCAGAGAACATAGAACTAGGGCAAGAACTGACTTTTATAGGCAAGAACTGACTTGACATAACAAGGTTTTGTTACAATGTATATAATTATTGTACTACAAAATTATTAAGGTGCTATGTGAAAGCCTTTAGTTTTGTAAGTATTTTATCTAAACTAACATTTGACGTTATTACGATATTATTAGTGTTTCTTAATTTTTACGTCACTTTACATTTAGAAAAAAATTAAAGACATCGATTCCGTTAACAACGCAACTGGTGAAATCACGGTCGAAAGCTCCGTTACCTTGAAAAAATTATATTTCATGTTATTTTATAAAAAGTAAGCTCTCTATTGGTGAGAGAATTTTTAAAACCTGTCTAGTAGTTTTGGAACCTTCTCATTAAAAACAGTAACAATAAAAAATTAACAATACGCTTTTAAGAAACAAGAATACTTAAATAATGTTAACATTTAAGTAGAAAAAAATGTTCTTGGGTGGTAAATATTCGTAAAGGTGTACCTTCTCACAGCGATCTCTTCTTTGGAACCCTCTTGCAAGAGGATAGCATTATGTACCTACCTACATAACTATACGGAATAAGGGATCATCCGAGGATATGTATCTATCCGGTCCAGTCCGTTCTGGAGCCGATGTCCGGCGCCGATAACCGGCCGATAGCATCACGTTTAGCCGCCGCTGATTTACAACCAGATTCCGACACCCTGATCTCAGAATAACTTGGGTAAAGACAAACTTAGTGCTGTGTTCGAGCAAGGGGATAATATCATACCAGGAACTACATATGGAAAACTATTCTGATAGCTTCATTAATGAATAGAATGAATAAGGTCGGAGAGCAAAAATTAGTGAATCACATAATTTTTTTGTACAATTTAATGATTCAGTCTGATGTCCCGTAACAAATCTCAGAAAAAAGGGTACAAAAATATTTTTCTGTCTTTTTTTTGGTTGACCCAGAGGTCAAGAAATTTCACATCAATACTCTCATAATCATAAAATTCAATTCAATTCAATTCAATCGTTTATTGCAATTCATATGTACAGAGTATATAAAATATCTTAATTCTAATATTATATTTAGAAACATCTTAACATATGAACCCTGTCGGGCATTGCAATGAGGAACGGCAGGCAGACTCATTTTGTACAACTAAGAAAATATTTAAATCACAATTATCATCCTATCTAAATTATATTTGAGCGTTATTTATTAGTCAATTTATTTATTGAAAATGTTAGTAATGTTCTGTCAAGTTTAACACAGGTCAATAATTAAATATAACGTCTTTGTTAAGTTCATAATTAAATGTAAAAATATAAAGTATATGTCAATAATAGCGAATTAAGTTCATGTCAGTTTAATAAGTTAATAAATAAAATTGAGTTGCAAATGTCATTTTAAATTGAATAATAATAATATTAAGGAATATAATGCATAGTAACTATTAAAATTTGTCATTTAAATATTCATTCAATGAGTAGTAGCATTTTTGTATCAACAGTTGTTTTAGCTCACGGAGGAAAACTTTATCATCGTTTAGATTTCTTAAATGTTCTTAAAAGACGCAGATATGATTACGATAGTAACTTACTCAAGCCACAAGTTATTTGTTTAAGTGAATGCGCTAATTTTTGGTGCAAATGAGGGCTTAAAACGTATTGTTAGTGCTCTTTATTATGAACATCGTTTATTTCGAGACAGGCTGTTTAGTTTGATTCATTCTCGGCAATTTGTTTATCGCTGAGCATTAATCGGCCGCCGCCGCTCAAATTACAGAGATATTGAACATTGAACCCCCGTCGCCATTAATAAAACGTTTAAAATTAATAGAAAATCTAATTGAAACCATAAATATTAGTTTAAATACGAACAAAAGCGGAGTTTTCGGGTCAGCAAGAGTTCTCAAGAATTCAAAGTACATAAGTATAAATCAAATTCTAATAGACGAAAATGTATTTTTACCGTCATAAATTGTGGATCACACAATTATAACTCTCTCCGCTATCATTATCGTGTTATGTTGCTGATAAACAGTATTTAGTTGGACGTCCCCTACAATGACAGTGACATTACGTGAAGGGATGTGATGGCATGACTCTCAACTTACACCCTCACAGCTGTTACCAGCTCTATATCTAATCATTGTTTTAGAAAAAGAAAAGTAAATTAACATTATGATACCGTATTGCAGAGCTTTCCATTGCAGCACCACAGAGCGTGAGAGACGCAGGAATCACTTGACCTGCCTAATCTTGGATCATCATAGCCAAGTGCACCACCAGTGAGAAACAGTAAAAAATATCAGGAGGAAGAGTCAATATCAAAAGATGTTCCTTGTCTTGTCCATGTCCAAATTTTTCTTGATAAATCCATAATTCCACAGTGGAGTGAAAGATGAAAGAGGGGTAAAAACGATGTAGAGGAAAAGTTAGAAAGATTTTTTTCGCAAAAGTAATCGTACCGTTGTATAACGAGGAAAGAGTATCGTTTTAAGAAAGTAATTTCGGCGATGTAAGTGGCTTAGTGGGCAATTTGTCCATCTGTTCGTATTCACTGACAGCCCCAACCAACTCTAGTTAGACGAGGGGCGAGCGAGCTGAATGAACTAACTACTATTTGCGGATTTACAAATAGGTACTGAACGAATTCGAACACAGTACCATTAAAATTTTTTTTTATTGAAAAAAATTAATGGATTCGAAAAAAAATTTATGGAGGTGGCTTAGTGGAGGTGTAATCAAGTACATATTATGCAAAACTTACCTTAGATAACCATGTACTCGTATTAATTATACGAGTAATGTTAAAAAACTGTTCACTTTTGCTTGGCTGTAACAGATTCAAAGATACAGAGTTTGAAGAAGATTAATACCTTCATGAAACTGGTCCTGCACGTTTAATAACCCCAGCCTTGTCGCAAGTCAAACACATTAACATTCAGCCAGAGTCCCCAACGAGAGTAATTCAAAGAGAACTCTCCCCAGAACTCACATACTTGTAATTATATTAGCACCGTCCCGCGGCGCGCGCGCGGGACAGATAACCACGTTAAGTAACGCGACACCAAATAATAACAATATTTAATTGCATAATGAGCTCGCGCGCGGAATACATCACCGGCAACACCCAGCGACTCTGACACATACATACGTACATGTAGCTATAGTACATACAGTAACAAACCATAGATATTTGGATTAACTAACTTATAAAGAAGCCGCGAGCAACAAAGGACGTGGTAGATTGATCAAACCAACATCTAAGAATGACCAAAAGACAAGTTATATAAAATTTTGTCTTTCTTCTTCGTACATATTTGGGTGAAGTGGAAAAAAGAGATAAATTGATTGATCTCATCAATCAAATGTGGCTGGATTCCCGGCAGGAAAGCACTTTACTTAGTAAATCCAGATGTAACAAATCTTGGAGCTTAGAAGGCGACGTGAACAACTTGACGTCATTCTTCTTTAAAAAAAATTAAAATTATTAAATATCGATTCCTCATATTTACTTAGTAAAATTGATTTAAAATGCACGAGGATTGGCTTACAAGCTCATAGAACAATTATTGCACCTCCAGTAAGTCGGACCTATTATGCATAAAATCGCTTCGTTGTGAGAGTTAGTGAGACTTTTAATAAAAACTACAACGATTTTGACATCACAAATTGTTTCAGACACTTCATTAGATTTCAATTTCTGTTAAGTTTTGTCTTTGATACCTACTGTCACTTAATTTCCATTCTGGGAATTTTTTTGTTAAAATTAAATTGTTAGGTTAAATGTTCTTGTTGTATCTAACATATAATGTTATATCATTCAGTGAAAACTTGACTTGCTATTGGATTAGTTTATATTAGAGGAAGAATAATATGTGGCATAGCTGTATGTTTTCTTTAATAAAGAAAAAAAACACTGGTAATACTTGTGATAATTCCCCGCAGCCGCAGCCCTTCGGCTGTCGAGCCGATATTGTAAATTCCGACAGTAACGTGATTTGTCCCGCGCGGGGTGCATCACCGTAGTGATAAGGTGCAGTGGCACACGAGCTCGCACCTACACGTTCTAGTTACATATTGACGAACTGAAAAAGAAGCGTGTAATCTATCATTTTGGAAAATAAAAACTTTCTCAACTTTTTAAATTATTTGTATAATAAATGTATTTCTCTCTCTCTCATAATAGTGGAGAATGGCATTCTCCCATGAATACCACACAAAAAATAGGAGACTATTGAAAATACCAAAAAAAAATTCCTTATATGCTTAGTACTGATTTCTGTGCGTGGTTTATGAATTGTGTGTGTATGTAGATATGTGTGTATTCACGAGTTTTAACAAAGCAGCTGTATATTTGTCGATTGTAACGACCTGCACTGAGTTACACTGTAATAGAATTACACCAACGCAGCTCCTATAACCAGTAAACATGTAGATAGGGTGCGCAGAGCAGGAGCCTCTCGACGGCAGGTCTAGCACGGTCGGAGGAGGTCCAATAGAGGCAGGACAATGATCGCCGAGGCAGGCGTAACTTACAGCTGCCTCGTAAATCTATGCAGCACACGACGCATGACTCCTCGCGTATACTGGTACAGAACCTACTGGAATCGACCTTTGCATTGAAAATAAATGTGCAGCCAATGAGTTTGAGAGCATTCTCTATCTTGAAGTGCTACATAGTTCAGGATGTAACTTCATGTATCAGCTAACAAATGTCGTCAGCCTTCTCTTACTTTCCTTGACCTCACATGTACAAAAACCTTTCAAGCCGAGGAAATACTCTGCAACTTCAATCAATCAAAACATTTTTTGTTCAAACAACTACGTTACCAGCTATTATTTATGTAGCTGCTATTGTGTCCTATTACTTGGTACAGGGTTCTCCTTGATATCCTACCAATTTGAACTGTTTTGAGATGCAACCCCCCAAGCTACCGAATGCGTCGAACTAGCTAGATTAATTAAAATAAAATAAAGCCTCGGATCCTCTTCCACTTCGCGTATCGTGGTGTTGGTGAGCGGTCGCAGGGCTCGAAGCCGGGGCTCGGAGCCACGCCTTTGTGCCGATGTTATTTATGGCCACCGCTGTCTTGTACGACAAGTATTGCACATGCTAACAAAATACGAGGACTACTTGCTGGCGTAGGTTGTGCTACAGCTCATCTGCACTTGTTTTTCCAATTTTTGGGACGGTTGTTACGAGCAAAAGGTTTTTGGAAGTAAACCTTCTGAGGACTTTTGGGTGAAATTGTGACAGCCTCGATCATATACAATATTTGTGATCAAGCGCCAACTTACAAACACTTTAAGTTTGGTTTACCGCGAGATAAATATACAAGTAATTAAATATTAAAACGGGTCTAAATTCACATATTAATTCCACCCATGACCATGGCGCGTGCAACTGCGTCAAAACGTCGGGAAATAAATGAATCTTCAATCATATACATATACGCGAATTAAGACCTATTTTAATATTTAATTATGTGTTCAAATCTCGAAAGTTTAGTGTTAAATATACAAATACCTACTTGTCTGATTCTGATTTCGGTCGTTCTTTTCATCCCCGACCTCGTCGATTGTACAGGCATAAGTCTATTCGTGTTTCGTTTGTATTAAACAAGTTTTGAAAGTCAAATACAGTGCATCGGCATCGGGAGCAAAGAACCATCAATATTATTCCGCGGAGTCAAGTGCACTGCTGCACTCGCGGTGCCCTTCTAATGGGTTAACTCACCAACCAGTAATGTACTTCGAACAGAAGATAACACACTCTAACACATTGTGATACAGGCGACTAAGGAAGCAAAACGTAATGGCAAATAGGGTTGCAAATGTCGTCGGTGATTGTTTCGCTGAAAGCTTTCCCAGATACAGAATGCCGCATTTCCAGAGCGCATTTAACGTAGTGTTAATACTGCAATACAACATGCTGATCACATATTGCACTGCTTTATTCACAACTTACATACTTTAACGTATTGAGCGTCAAAATATTAAAGCAAACCACACATTTCAATGAAACCCTATTTTGTTACCGTAACCACACTTACTTCTTCCCCATTACTTTTGTTACTATTAAATATTTCCCTCATATCATGAAGATAATATTTGAGCCATTAAATTAAAAATCAAAGCTCACACAAACTCTGTCAACTGCTGATAAAAATAAGGGTAGCTCATATAAATCAACTCAAATATGGGACAATTTGGGTCGCAAACTACCCAAACATCCCGCAGCTTGATAAAATGTACCTGTGATAAAGTAGTTGGAAAAATGACATCTCTGGTGTTATTAGAAATCAACAAACGATTAATGTGAGATATTAGGACCGATAAAAAATCACCCAAAACACGAACGAGATAAACAATTCACTTAACAAAAATGTAAATCACTATCAAATGGAAATCTCAATACATTAAGGTAAACTAAGCATAGTGGAGAGCCGTTAAATGGGATTAAACGTGTACCGGCGGCGGCTGAAGACGACCCGGGGGACTCGCGGGGGCGGAGGGGGCGGAGGGGGGGGGACGCTCAGCCTCGACAACTACTTACACCCATTTGACTTTCGCAGCTAAATCTTTGAACTTACTAAACGAAACTTTCCCGATAGTTAAAAATACATTTTTAAGACGTGGCGCCGCTACTGAGGATCCGTTTTCTTTCTTTTACATAAGAGGATAACGGTTGCACAAAGACTTACATGAGGAGTTCAAGTTGAAGGAGTTCTAAACTTTTATAGTGTTTTGTCCGGTTTCAGCAGATCGTAAAGAATAATTTTGTAAGATAATGTTTGTTTAGCAGCCGAATAGCTCTTTTGCAGCAATATTCATTATTATTATGTACGGCGACTGTGGCATCAGGTGGTTCTAAAACCCTATGCTCCGCCTATCCTGACATGGAATGTAGGCGTGAGTAAAGTATTGTATAACAGTAGAGGTACAAGAGTTTTGTCATATAGGTTATATGTAAAGAGCTATAGTATTCAGAGCGCGTTATTCAAACCCGCAGCACCCACACACGCAGCACCCCGCGCGCTGCGTCCGCCGGGCGGCAGGCGGCGGCGGCGGCGGACTGTTTGCAGCGAGACGCGGCGCGGTGCATGCGGGCACATACCGCACCACCCCTAGCTCTACAGACATACATCCACGATAGGTTTGCTTTAGGAGCCAGTTACCAATGGCATACTATACATTGTAATCTAAAGGATCAAGTCCCATATTTGCGTTGATTTATATTTGGTTGGAGCTACCCTTAGTTTTTTTTTTTAATCTTAAATGTAGTAAAACCCTTAGTTTTATGAGCAGTTGATAGAGTTTGTATGAGCTTTGATATTTTTAATGTAGTGACTCTATTCTTTTCTTAATGATACGAGAGAAATAATAGTGTAGGCATAATTTATCGATAACTTGACAAAGTACACCGAAGTTCCTTATTTATCGAACATTTTGATCCTCCCAAAAAACAACTACCATGTAAGAAAGTATGTATGTTGTATCGTCGACCGCGCGACCCTTTTTATCTGTTTTCGATACTAAACGGGCCCTGGAGCCGCGCTAGTTGGTTTTCAGTGTTCCGCATCCGAACGAGACCCTCTTTGGCTCGTACTCCCTCGTGAAGGTACGTCAATAACCAAGATATAAGCGTCATCAAAGCTTCTGTCAACTGCTAATAACACTACACCTAGCTTAGCTATACAAGGTGTTAAGTAATTCGATCTTATCCTCTCGGGTGGTGAATCAGCTCTTTCCCTAAGAACAAATGCCGAAATACAAAAAAAAAATTAACTTCCTATACAAATTACATCAGCTGATAAATCATTTTGTATGGGAAGTAAAAAATTTTTTTTCGTATTTCGGCATTTGTTCTTAGGGAAAGTTGTTCAGTTTCATGGGCTAATTCACCACCTGAGAGGATATATGATGATATGATATATGATGATGACCCACTGCCTCTGTTGTCGTGTCTACTACGGCCGCGGCCCCGCGGTGGAGGTCAGAGAAATAATCTTCGAAACAAATGAACCAATCACAGCCCACGCCGCCACTCGATACTATTATCCTCCTCCGCATTATTACTAGCGTCGGATGGTTTTTACACAATATCCTTATTGTCGGGTTGAAAAGGAAAGTGAAGAATAAAAGCAGAGCAGGCGCGTTATTTATGTGGTAATGTGTCGCCTGCCGGTCATTAGCGGCCCGCCACCCACACCGGCCCGGGGGCTGCAGGCCGGGCCCGGGGGGCTGCAGGCCCGGGCTGCGCGGGGACAAACCATTTAAACATCACTCACACGCACAGGAATGGCTCCTTCTAATATATCGCTAAGTGTCTTGTTCCAGAATATTGTACTCCACACCTTGACAGAGTGTGTCATATTACTAAGTGGAAAATCATAGTACTTTGTGATAATTAACATACATTTTGTATAAGGTACACTAACAACAATACATATTTTTCATTTTACTTTTTTTTTTTAATAACAAACCATTGGTTTTACGTTTGCAACTTGGTAGCTAACTCAATCATGTTTCAACAGAAACACGTAAGTTTATTTACTTTTTTTTTTTCATTTTTAATTTGATCATATTTTTTTTTTTCATTTTTAATTTTTTAATTTAAAAAATTAAAACTGCATAAAGATGTATTATCTACTAGATAGATAGATAGAATATTTATTTGTAACACTTAAACCACATTATTTACAAAATCAACACATACTAGAATAGAAAGGAAGCAAAACAATAAAGATACAAAAAAGATTAATAATAATTAAAGTGAAAGAATGGACTGTAAACCGTGGACACTGGTGTGACACGCTGGTGTGGTACGGGCACATAGGAGATCCTACGACTTATGATCTTATGACTTCATGGCGGTATATTTATTTTAGAGTTATGAAGAAGGAGTTTGTAATGTTGTTCCAAGATATTTAAAACTATGCCACGCGTACAGTTTAATAAGTTTCTCGACCATCGATGGAATATCGCGGAGAAACGCGGTTAGGGAGTATATTAGATAGTTACTCTAAGCTACGCAGAGGACTTAAATGGACAGATTATTCAGTTCTAAATAGTCGCAATGCTCACAAATCGACACTTTTTCTAATAGTTGTGTAAATAATAAAGACTTCATCTTCATCTAAAACTTCAATGAAAGAAAAATAAACATTTTACATCTTATTTCGAAATCATTTTTACCATAATTCGTGAATCCAGCGAATGTTTCGACACAAGAGGCGTGTGTCGTTCGAGTTAGTTTAAGCTCATTTAAGTTAGTGAGCTAGACGATTACGTGCAAACTACGCGCGAGTTATCCTCATAACGCGGGCTATGGAAACTTAAATAGTAAGGGTGTCGCAGAGGGAATCACTCGGTAGATCAATAGATTGAAATCAGTAAATTTTTTTCTAGCCTACAACATGTTGGGCCTCCACGCATCAGAAAACATAGACCAGATTAAGTATCTTAATTAATTCATATTACTTGCTTAAATTGGTGATGTCAATCTGCTCACTGTGCGAATCAATTCCAACTACATTGATTTTTTTCTGTAATTTCATGAAATGTTATCATATCGTTTATCATCGAAAAATAGAAATACTACTCTATCCTGTGTGGACTATGACGGGTCGCGCCACACTCACTCGCTTTCAAGGAAGAGGGAGCACTCTGAAGTCACACAGTGCCCTAAATTGAAAATAAACATATCGCGACTCTGCTCAGCCTCTGACGGATTAAATAAATTCGTTGAAGTTCCCACCCCCAGCCGCGCCCCGCCCCGCAAACCCCGCTTACGTCTGCGAACATCATTTCAATTTTGTGCAATTGCTTTTTTATGCTCTCTTAGCTGAATGAAAGACACCATCATTTTAAACGTTATTTAAAATTCTCTAGATAAATGTAAGTATAACATTAAGCAAATATATACCATTTTTACTTTTGGTAATAAAATAACAGAAAAACACACGGATATAATATGAAGTTCACTTTTCAATTAGTTCCTCAAATATTTTCTATGTGATCGTGAAACAAAAGTACTATGACATGATTTAGATTACTGTGTTACTACCAACCTTCGCGGCTGTGGAGCGGAGGCATATCACACAAACAATTGCTGCAAATATAAACATATCTTAAATACTTCTCACTGCTCATAAATTATGGCGCAAATGCCACATTTACTTTAAAATCTTTTGTCATAAAACTGTGACCCACCCAAGTAATGTGCGGCAATAGGTGTCTGCTAAAGTGTGAACTTGTCGCTCTATTCTTTAAAGTGTGACCTTCTACCCTAAAGTAACAAGTGAAATATCAGCTGATGTATAATCACAGCGCCCCGCGCTCCGCCCTCCCCCCGCATATCACACAAATTGAAAAATCACAATGCAAGTGTCCCCCATTATTCTAATACATTTTTTGCTTAACAGATGAACTCTCGCAATAATAGATTTGTCCCCTAGACGAGTCCATTTGGGTGACGATATAAAAAAAAATTTTACTCTTTTTTTCTGCTCATTTTACAGAATAGATATGTTTATATTGATTCGAAGAAAAGTTCAATTAATTTTCTTTTGACTGCATTAATTTTTGACAAAGGTTTTTCTAATGTGTGACATTATATTTTTTAAATATATTTTGTTTTGTATGTATCTGATTTAGGTATCTGATTGTGTACTATGATTTATTTGTTTTTGTTGTTATAGATTATTGTTTAGTCGTATCTTCACTATTTTCTATTCCTTGTACTGATGTATGTAGTGTATATAAAGCGTTGCTCACGTAAAAGTTTTCAAACCACCAACCAAATCGCCAAATGGCTTGATGTAACGACTTTAATCAAAAGAAAATAGATACAAAAGTAATCTTACCCGTGAGTAAAACGATATTTCTGTTAGGAAGCTAGAAAACGAAAACTCTTTTTTGATGATCCGTCAATGTAGAGCTGTCAGCCGGCGGCGGGGGCCGGACACCCGGCCCGGATACCCGGACAGCCGGACACTGTCATTTCACGCACGCTGCACCTATAATACAACTCTCATTTTTCAAAAGATAATATTTTTCTTTGAAATTAACTTGAAGTCAAACATGGATCATCCAATTCTTACAACACCAGCTGTGTTCAATAAATCACTATTTTTTTTAAATAATTACTTTAGAAATTTAAGGACAATCAACTCATTTTATCAATTTTACTATTTTTCTCAAGGATCAAGAAATAAAAACGAAATTTTTTTCCTCAATGAAAATTACCACAGACTTAGTCTCGTATTAAGTATGCAATGTGATAATATTGTAACGTTAAGTCACAGCTATCAATGGCAGCAGTTGACGATACGTCATCACATCACTTATCACTTAGATTTTATAGCCCATTTGCAGCCCCGAGCCCGAAACAGGGGTGCGGGGCGAGCGGGGCGGCATGCGGGGGGCTGATGTAGATGTCATTGTGAAATGACACTACTCCTAACTCAGGGTGGTCGAGAAACTAAAATACACACGTAAGACTAGCAGTAATGGTTCTTGACTCTTATATTACACTGCCCTTGCTTGTCCCACTTTGGCACGATAATAATTTGGCAATAGCTATCACATTTAAAGTTAACCGATACGTAGCAGACGGATTGACATTCGCAACTGTAAGGAGTGAACTAGTTGTTCTTTAGCACGTAGAAATTGCAAGTGTATTCTGGTAAAGTCAGAGTTTTTCAAACCACCAAATGGTCTTTCACTTGGTTTGACAACCGGGACCGATGGCAAATAAACAGTAATGGAGTTAAATATTGTAACTTAGAACGAGGCTACGTGGTCACTTTTTTATTTAGTTTTTTAATTATTTTTTTATTATTATAAGATGGGTTAACTCTTGACCTCAATCTTAACCATAAAAGTCAAAGATGAAGTCGACGATGGAGCGAGTTAACCCAGAAAATGCCTATAAAGGCACTGGTACTCCGACGCACCGACGGAACACAGCAAGCTGTTTGGCGTCGAACTCCAGACGGCCCTTTACAGAGCCTACCACACCGCATGAGACCATAGGACGACACCTCAGATTCAGAAAAAAATTAAGTATCGTTGCCTGGGATGGATTACTAGGAGAGGCAGGTCTCATTTGGTTTTCCTTAGTCGCCTCTTACGACACCCACGGAACGAGATGGGGTGGTGTTATTCTCAACCAATCACCACACAGCCGAGTTTTTTAATTCGGCTTGATTACATTCATGACTGACCCTCACGACAGTTTCGTCACACCTTGGTTGTTATCTATATTATGAACATGAGGACCATCGAAGGACGGCTGATCCTGATGTATGCCAGGGCAGTTCCAATCGTGATGTGCAACCGGCGGCGAGTGGCGCGACGGCGGCGTGTGCGCCGCTGATAACGATATTACAGGTTGTGGTACAGGGAACGACACTATTTATGATATCACGAACTACATTTTCACGAAGAGGTGAAATGTTTTAATTTTACATAAAGGATTTGTAATCTGAGCTTGTAAAGTCGATAAAAATCTTAAAAGAATTTTGCATTAAGTATATTTTTTTCTATATGGGGAAAGTTTTTCAGTTTCATGTGGAGAATGACAAAAGTTTTTTTTAATTTAAAGTCACCCAATATCAAATGAAATCCCATTCACTAAACCCAAACACAACAAATTAACAATAATTTGTTGCGGTGGTACAACAATTACTTATGCTTAAGTTCACAATTCATTTATTGTTCACTTTAAAATTAACAATTTTATTATTTTTTTGCTTTAATTTTATTATGAAGACAACCATCATAACACTATTTAATAAAGTATCAAATTCAACAACATTTTTTGTGTGTGAAATAAAGAAAAGTTTTTATATTGAACACATGAGCTGTTAGAGGGTAACATGTGTAAAATTAAATTAAATGTGAATTTACGATTTGTGTGCAAAACTATTCTGCATTATCCCTCAAGTCGATAAATTACAGCACCCTTTATATCGAAGTGTGAAAGTAGATGGATAGTGTACGAATAGATTAGGTACCACCCCTCGGAGTGCACGCGGGGTGCAATGCGGGGGAGGGGGGTGACACTTGAAGGGATATCGGGACCCCTTCAAAACTATAGCACTATAGCACACATACCTAACTTTTTATAAAAAAATATTCAAAATATTCAAATTTTCTCGGCACGAACGCGGTTAAACAGCGTTTTAAAAATACTATAATTTTCCACGACAAAAACGTAAGAGTCACCCACTTCAATCCCAAAAAGATCTTTTCGAGAGTTTTCCTCAATTTCTTCAAGATTTCACCATCAGATCCTGGTTTCCTTACCATGGGACTACCCTTGGGATACTCCCTTTCCAACAAAAAAAGAATAATCAAAATCGGTTCATAAACGACGAAGTTATACATAAACGACGAAGCGGACATACATAAAAAAAACGGTCGAATTGAGAAACCTCCTCCTTTTTTGAAGTCGGTTAAAAATAAATTACTCTCTTTGGCAGTGTGGTAAAAGTCACTATTTATGATTAATTCAGGTTAAAAATCGTTGTGTTTATTTAAAGGTACAAAATAACACATATAGAGTTATTCATATCTAATGCTAGGTTACCGTTTTTGGGTTTTCCCTCTAACACAACTTTTTCTTAACTTAAAAAAAATTTGGCATAGAAACTCGAGGCTTTGCGGTCTTGTGGACAAAAGGCTCATACTAACCATTTTATTATTAACATGGTCCATTTATAAATGCTTAGCCTGCCCTGTATATCACAGGCGTGAGTGTAAATTGTATGTATAGTTAAGTTCGCTATAATATCAAAAGCTCATGTTGACTTTAACATGTATCGTAGGAGCTAGTACGAGTATCAGACTGCCGCTGGCACACGGCAGGCGGATTTCCCGGCTCCATATCATGCACAGACGACGTCCCGAGTTCGCCTGGTGTACACTTAACGTGACATTTGTTCCACATTAGTCCTGTGACGTCACCACCCCTAATGAGGAGCACACTAAGCCACCGAGCAGATCCAATCGGAGAAAACTAATGACGTGTGACAATGCGTGCCGCGTACGACTCCATAGACAATTGATGGTGTCGCACTTTTATGAATTGTTGATCAGAAACGGAATAATAATAATTCTAAATAAAAGTCGTTAAAATGTAGGTACATAATACATTTTTATAACAGTTAAAATGAATCAAATTAAAGTCAATGAACAATTTCTTACAATATTTAGATCTTTTTAGTTTTTTATTAAGTAGGTAAGTGGCCAATCGAGCAGATATGTCTAGAGCAGTCTTTCCCAACGTGGGCGATAACGCCCCCTTGTGGGCGCTGCAGGCCTAAAAGGGGGCGGTAAGAGACCCAGAAAAAAAAGGGGGCGTTGTGTAGGGCTTTGGGGTCGATTTATAATTTCATCTACCTAGCTAGGAAGACTCTTAGACACCGACTGAGCTCTCGACTCTCGACTACATCTTGTGAACATCAACTAATATTAATTAAGATATAGCTCAAACTCGGTTCGATATAATAGACCGCGGGCAATCATGTTTTAACAAGTTTTTGTTAAATAATCCGATTTGTACATTCCTGTATCAATCGGCTGGTTCTATAATACTTGTTCTTGCTTGTCGAGTACGATTGGGCGTCGAATGAGATAAACGAGTTTATGCACGTTTGTCTTATTCCTGTTGGTGCGTGCTGCTTATGCAATCCTATATAAACGACGTAAATTTATTTTATTTTCATTTGCGGTTTCGCGCATAATAGATAAGCAGTACTTCATTATAACACTTACGTATTTCTCAAAACAAAACAATGTCGGAAGTAAAAAAGAAGAGACGGCAATACTCTGCGGAATATATTAAATTCGGATTTATTGAAAATCCCACAAACCCGTCGTCGCCTTTGTGTCTTCTATGTCTAAAAACATTTTCGAACGAAGCAATGAAGCCTTCAAGACTGCAAGATCATTTAAATAAAATGCATCCAGATAAGAAAGACAAGAATGTAGCATATTTTCAAGACCTAGAGAAGAAGCATAATACTCAGCCAAGTGTATCAAAACTATTTTCGGCGGCTGCTAAGCAAGATGACGACGGACTTCGAGCTTCGTACAATATCTCTTTGTTAATTGCTCAAAAAGGCAAACCACACAACATCGGAGAAGAGTTAATTTTGCCAGCAATAAAGGAAGTAATAACTACTGTGCTTCATAAACCGGCCGCAGATATTATCCGAAAAATTCCTTTGAGTAATAATTCTGTGCAAAGACGAATTGATGAAATGGCTGAAAACATTGAAGAATCATTGTGCAATCATCTGAGGACTAGTCAATTCTCAATTCAGCTCGATGAGTCCACTTTACCAACTAATGAAGCGTTGTTGCTATCTTACGTGAGGTTTATTAAAGATGAGAAAATACGTGAAGAACTATTGTTTGCCAGAAATTTGGAGACAGATACAAAAGGCGAAACCATATTCAATACATTGGAAAAGTTTTGTGAAGAGAAAGAGATTCCTTTGAAAAATATTATATCAGTTGCTACGGATGGCGCTCCGGCTATGACAGGGCGCCATAAAGGCTTCATAGCGTACATGAAAAAATAAAATTCCAGATGTCCTTGCTATACATTGCGTTATTCATAGACAACATTTGGTTGCTAGAAACTTAAGTGAACGACTATTTCAATCACTGCAATATGTCATCAAAGCAGTCAATAAAATCCGTAGCAGCTCTTTGAATGATAGATTATTTCATCAGCTTTGTGTTACTAATGACGAAGATTTCAACCGTTTATTGCTTCATACTGAAGTTCGTTGGCTGTCAAGAGGTAATTGTCTGATTCGATTTTACAACCTGTTTGACTCTGTGATAGAGTTCTTGGAAACTAAAGATACAGAACTGCGCAACAAGCTCATAACATCAAAGAATGATATAGCTTACATGACAGACCTGTATAAATTGTTCAACGGCATGAACCTCCAACTGCAAGGCGATGAACTAAATTTAATTAAAACAAAAAATGTCGTTGCTGCTTTCGCAGCCAAACTGCTTCTGCACAAAAAGAATATGGGCAGACGTGAGTTTCACAATTTTCCGAATTTATCAGTATCCTGCAGTAACGACGACTTGTTTGCCTACTGCCAACATTTGGAAAACCTCCACATTGACTTCACCGAACGATACCAGGACATTTTAAACTTGGAAATACCAGACTGGGTGTTAGATCCGTTTTCAAATGTCAACATAGCAATGTCACCTCAGCTGGAAGAAGAACTTATAGAATTGACAACAAACGAAGAAATAAAAATCAAGTTCAAAAATGGATATCAAGAATTTTGGCTTCAAAAACCGATCCTGCAATTGTACCCTGGGTTGTGGTCAATTGTTCAACGATTCTTGATAGCATTCCCATCGTCATATTTGTGTGAACGTGGTTTTAGTGCTGTGGCAACGCTGCTTACTAAAAAGAGAAATCGTTTGCGTGTTACCGAACGTGGCGACTTGCGGCTGTTTTTGAGTAAATTGGAACCTGATATCAACAAACTTATTGAACAGCATCAGATTCAACCTTCACATTAGTTTTTATATAAGAATTGATTATGTTTGTTTTATTTTCAATAAAAGATACTCTGTCCGAATACTATAAAGTTGCGTTTCAATAATCAGTTATAAGTACTTAGCGGTTTTTAAGTATGTTTAAAAAGGGGGGCGTTAAAAAAGAATTTATTCTTAAAGTGGGCAGTAGACAAAAAAAGGTTGGGAACCCCTGGTCTAGAGGCAGAGATTTCCAGACCTAGTTAAATAACCCTGTAGTCATTAAACAATAGACAAAATGATCTGCGGCCAAAATACGAATTCTTGCAACAATTTTCCAGTTCCTAGCGGTTCATTATGGCCAGTGTTAAGGATAGTGAGGTCCATTTACCTGCTACTTGCTTCTGGACATGACAGGTTTATTAGCATACTGAATACTTTTAAATTACTGGAGACTTTAAGTAAGTTATCCAAAATCTCAGAATACAGAACGTACATACAAAAATGTAGGTAGGATGTGAATTAGCGCACTAAAAAGAACCACTTTAGTAACATAGCCCGAAATATGATACAGTTTTTCTTCTGCATACAACTTAAGCAATCAGCTAATGAATAGCAAAGAAATGTCAAAAATATTGTATGAGTATTTCTTGGGGATAGTTACTCGTATTTAGTTTTAAGGAAAGAATCACGTCCTAATGTTTCGTCAACTAATTTTAAAGTCGCTCTAATGTGGATCGTCCTGCAGTCCGCTGATAGCTAATTTGCCATTATCATTAACTCCAGCTACTCAGAGCAATTAATGTAGTGAATTGAGGCTCCGACAGCTGTCAGCTGCGTGTCGTATTTGGACAGTTAACACGTGAGCACGGCAGCACACCAGGCTATACATGTTGTCCTTGACGTCGCCCTTATCTCGTTCGTAATAGCGTCGGCTTTCGCAGTGCAAATGGGTACCCTGACTTGCTGCTGTCTGTGCAGTGTACACTCATTCCCCGGGATTACAGTCGCTGTGCGCCGCCTTTCATCGCCAAACCACGCGCATCAGCTGCCAGCGCGGCGCAGCGCCGCCTACTACAAACACCTCTTTATTGCAGCCTACAACCGTCGTCGTGGGCTCGTGTTATGAATGTGCCGAAACTCTCACTAATCCATCGTATGCTAAGCACACTTTTTGTACTCCGCCTCCGGCGCGTCACTCGACGAAAGAGCACTCAATTAGCGACGCGGAAGTGTTTCCCTTCAGCAAGCATGATGAGATGATTAAACAAATTAAATTGTGAAATATTTTGTTTTGTACTCTTTAGTAAAGAGAACTGTCAAAAAACAATTAAAAAAGTTGCAAAAGTGAAAATCAGTGAAATAAAGATTATGATTTCCTTCTGTAGCTCTCTAACTTTTAGTTCACTTAAATATACAGAATAATAAATAATAATATTCATGGTTATAACTATTATTATCATACTGATGTAATTACTGAATGTAAATATGTTATTACTGGTATTGGAATTTTAATTTTTATATTTATTTTAGTAAATTTAATTTGAATTGTTTTGAGTTGACGAAACATTTTTTATTAAATCCTCTTTTAATTTGTAAGCCGTGGCTTTCTTTTCATTACTCCCGTTTTAAAAATAGTGCTCGAGTAATAATCAGCTGTGAGTAGAGAAATACACCCGGCGCGGCGCTGCTGGGCCGTGTGTCGCGTCGCGCGCGACAGGCTGCTCGCGCCGCGCCTCGCCTCGCTTTGATATGCAAATCCACCGACATTCTCCGCGACGTGTTTTTACTTTTTCTCCGCTTCCTGTTTATTCTCTCCTTTATTGCGTTTGGCGAATCGAGCGAACAGCGAAGGAGAGATAACGATGTTATTGGGCGACCCGGTGCGAGCTGCTAATGTCGGATTGATGACCCGGGTCGAGCCGAGCGTGGGAGAATGACATGAACACGAGGAAATATTACACCTGAAGAAACAATAAGTACACACGGTAGCACATCAGGCTATACATAATGTCGTCGCCCTTACCTCGCTCGTAATAGCGTCGGCTTTCGTAGTGCAAATGGGTAACCTGACGTGCTGCTATCTGAACAAGAAGTCTAAAAAATATGTGTCCATATTCATTTAGATAGAAAAATTGGATTGATAGAGAAATATAAATAAAATCAACAACTAATGTGATAATAGGCCCTGGCTCCAATTATAACTTATAACTTGTGTAAAAAGACAACTGCACGTCTGCAATTTTTTTGGTGATTTTTTTTGAAACTTTCATTAAATAAACAGTGTCGAAAACACCATGAACGCAGTTTTTGCATGTCTCGCTTAGGTACCCCCATACGACGCGAGCCGCCATCTTTAATTGCAACTGACAAAATTCAGTTTTCCGTTTGGAAAGCCAAAATACTCCAGTTCGTGTTTCGGTTACATAAATTCATAAGTGTACCAAATTTCAACTTATCTGAAGCAGCTCAAACAGACACACGAGTCATCCTATAATGCTTAATCTTTTTTATTAGTCGGAGGTACTTACGGAACCCTAAAAACTTAAAGCGCATCAAGTCTAATACGCTGGTAATTAAAGCTTAGCAGCACATTTTAGTTGTTTTTCTCAGCAACAGCGCTCGCTCAAAGTACAGTACGCCACTTTGTGAGGAAAAACTTAATCGGCTTTATTCAAAAAATATATATAAATTTTTCCGTAGCGATAAATTGTCAGGTATTTTGTTTGTGTGAGATAAATCGCAGGCAGTGACGGGCTGGGCGGCACCGAGCATCGCCGGACAAAATACACTCCGACAACTAGTAGGTGTACTATGCTTCACTACTCTGCGCCGTTTGCAGTACGTAAAGTCACTTTAATTGTTATGCTATAATTATAATAATAATACATTTCTTTATTTAGGCAATAAACCCACAAAAATACAATACAATATAAAATAAAATACAATAAACCGAAGTATAAAATTTTAAACTATTCACTTTTTATTTGGCTTCTGGTGCACATCGATCCAATATTTAAATATTGGACTTGACACATCCTTACACACGACCCTCAGAATGCCGTTTTCACTGACTCTTAATCTCTCCCAGAAAGAAGAGATGCGCCCCCTGATGACAGCGAAAAAGTCGGGCACTCTCGCCTCGGCAAACATCTCAGATGCACTGCAGAAACGCGGTAAACGCATGAGGATCCGGTATGCATCATTATACTGGACCCTCATGGTACTCATAGACGCCTTTTTAAACTTGACTTTCAGTTGACAGGTGTAAAAAAACTGGCAGTACGCCTTAAAAAGGAGGTTTTTGACACCTGTCGTGCACCTTGCAAATCTGCGGGCCAGTATATTGCACCGAACCGAGAGCGCCCGCCTCTCCCTCTCAATGTCACAGTCATCCTTAAGGTCATGTGTGAGGATGTGTCCAAGGTACTTGAATTGCTGCACAACCCTCACTACTTCCCCATGCTATAACACTAGCAGCTCGAGTACGATGGTGATAGCGCGGGTAATGTGTCGCGGTCCTATGTCAAAATGTCAACATTGAGAAAGCCAGAGGGCGAGCAAGGCGCAAAGGCGCAGGGCCGTCGTGAAGTTCTAAAAGTGAAGTTCTGCCGCCAGCCGAGTGGCGCGCCGCAAGAGTTTGTCGCCATCGTGCTCGAGCTGCTGTTCGTAAACTGTACTCACCACTCCAAATCATTCAGCAAGATTAGCCAACGTGATCGATGATCAAATCGGCAACAGTATTTTTTTACAACTTAATCCAGCCAAATCCTTACATCCGTACAATGGTAACAATGATCTCCACTCACAATTTATACTTACGTTCTAAAAGAACATCCAAAAAATTTCTTTCTTTCCCCGAATGGTAGTTTGGAAAAAAAATCTTGAGGATTGGAAGAAGTTACATAACGTTCATTAATATTTATATCTCTCCTACGGGAAATCACGGCGCAGAGACCGAAGCTCTCGGACATTATTGTATAAAACATTAATTATTATTCTTATAATAGGTCTTTACCTATGAAATTGCCGTTTTTCATACAATATTTTTAGAAAACTGAATTTTCTATACTAACGTTTTTGTTTTCTTCTCGGGAATGCGAAATCCAAATTTAGCAAAATTTTGTGGGAAGGTTTGGACAACATTATGTTAATTTTTATCATACTTACTTTATTAAAAGTTGAAACTGTAGCAACGGTACAGCAAAAATAAGCAATGAAACGGGCAACGGATGGAACGAGCTATATTTGAGCTTCTTTTTCGTAAATATGTATTCATTTGACTCAATATCTCCGTTACATGGCCAAGGTTTTAAATAATAAAAAAAAAACAATTTTAGTAATAGCTGTTCAATCAAATATCTTATAAATATATAAAACAAAGTCGTGTTAGTTACACCACTTATAACTCAAGATCGGCTGGACTGATTTTGATAAAATTTGGTATGGAGGTAGCTGATACACTGGATTAACACCTATACTACATAATTTTCCGAAATTCTCACGGGAACGAATTCCCGGGAGTAAAGCTAGTTATGAATAAAATAAAGATTGAGAAAAAATTGGCAATTTCATAGGTAAAGACCTATTCATCACTTTATTATATTATTCATTATATTATTCATCACTTATATTATTCATCACTTTTAAAATAATAAAATAGAAAAAAATAAGATTCTTAGAAATACTTCAAAAATGATAATCATAACCATAAGCCTCCCAATGAACTATTGCGGTTGAACAGTAAGTACTGATTTAGTAATATGATGCAGCCGAGAGTTGATACATCTCGTGAATGTGGAATTAGGTAATGTATATTGATGAAAGTCCTTGACACGACAAATGGCACGTCACTCGGTATCAGCCACATTAGCATCTCCCTTTGTTGTACACTCGAACCTGCGCATTACTGTACTATATTAACTTTATGTACCTACATATGTATGACAGATATACAGGCATTTATAATTTACATATAATATGTACATATAAACTCCGGTATGTGTAGAGAATCGCGCGTTGAAACTATGCGAGAAATGCCGGCTTTATGCTCGACCATACTACTGTAATTCATTCTCATGTATTAATAACTGTTACAATCAGTTAATATCAACATGGCCTTTTATGTCAAGTGAAAAACGTTTAACTACTATATTTAATTACTTTTATTTCAAAATAAGTCGCCATTGGATTTCAAATTAAACTTTTATGAAAATATAGAGCGTGTATCACGAAAGAAATTTTTTAGTACTTATTAGAATAATTAATAGCTTCTGTACTAATTCACGGTCGATGAGGAGCTTTTCTTCTTTTATGATAAACAGGCGTCGTTGTTGGTAATATAAATCGCGGGTAGATTAAGTGAGACGTAATAAAAACGCGCGGTCATTAATATCCCGCGGGTGCCGAGCTCGGGCCGCGCTGTACCAGCGCCGGCTGCGCTGTGTTCCATTCTAATGAATCAAATGCATCACCCAGGAAAGTGTAAATAGGAACAGATGATATGGTCGGGATACCGGGAGTTTCCCAATAGTAGTATTAAGGAACAAACATATTAATACTCGTATTAGATTTTTTTTTTTTTTTTTTTTCCTTTTATTTATAATCAAATTACATAGCATGAGTCACAGATAAAGTAAATGGTGGTAAATATAGTTAACTAAGTAAGACACAAAAATATGAGGAGACTAACTAACAGCAAGTTGATACTATTTAGTTAAACATCGCCCATATATAAAATTTAGTTACAGGTATTTTACAGATATATTCCCTTGTGGTAACTACGTCAAAACGGACTTTGATAGATCACAATATTTAAATTCGTGGTCAACCATAAAACAAAAATAAAATATATAAATACTTTAAATTACAATACTAAAATTTAAGTGTCATTCAACTGTTTTAATCTTGATACAATATTTTTTATTAATGAAACATAAGAATCCATTGCAGACTCTTTCTTGACCAATTCTCCCAAATTGTGAGGTGACACCCTCAAGTTGCCACAAATCATTTCATGATTATATCGCGCGTTGCCAAATGCTGGGCAGTGCTGTAACAGATGCTCAAAGGTTTGAGATGTAGTGTCATCACAAGGACAATGGTCGTCATTTGTTATTTTGAACCTGTGTAGATACGACTTATGGTATCCATGACCGGTGAGAAACTGAGTGACTTCGAATGATACCCTTACTTGCGAAAATAAATGACCAATGGCTTCGAGACTGGGAAGCAGCCTTTTGGTGTGTGCCCCTTGTTCTGCACTATGGTATCTATCCTGCCAGATGGTAAGATTGAGTTTGCGGATTTTGTGTTTTAGAAATGATATCGGAAAATGTGCATAATCGGGTGGCTTATCCAACTGAGCTGCCTGATTTGCAGCAATATCTGCTGCTTCGTTTCCCACGATGCCAATGTGACTTTTGACCCATGAAAATTCTAATTTTGTTGTATGTTTGTGTATAGTACTATGAATTTTTGAAACAATGGGATGAGTGTTGCTTCTTATCTGAATAGCAAGAAGAGCTGAAAGAGAGTCTGAATAAATTGTGGTGTGAGAATAATTTTGAGCAGAAGCCCATTCACTGGCCTTGAGCAAAGCAAAGAGTTCAGCTTGAAAAACAGTACAAGAGCTATGCAGTTTGTATTGTTTTGTGACAGTAGGTGTGTTGTCACTGCTGTCGCTATAAACCACGAAAGCGGCGCCAACTTCTCCGTCCGCCTGTTTGCTGCCGTCTGTAAATATTCTAGTTATATTTTGTATTGCATTGGTTTGTTGCACATTAGTTTTAAGTTCTATCGAGACTCGTTCAGATGGATGTAAGAGATCTTTAATAGGTGTTGGTTTTTCTAATGTGACATCATCTGGTATAAACTGAGAAGTCCCCGTTAAGCGGGCACGCTCGACAGATTCTACTTCACGGATTTTAAGGTCTAATGGAACAAACTGTGCCAATGCAATGGCTGCTACTGTAGAGATAGTTCGAAACCCCCTTATGGCTTTAATCGCAAAACTGCGCTGCATGCTGGCCAAACTTCTCTTAATATACTTTTTGCAGGCAATGTGACCCCAGACGCCAGCGGCGTATGTCATGATCGGCTCAATTACGTGATGGTATATCGTTTTGACATTCTCAGGATGGGTACCCCAAGTAGCTCTGGTGAATATGCAGAGTTTGTTAAATATCTTTGTAGCCTTACTGATGATATATTTAACATGTTGCGAAAATAAAAGTTTTTCGTCAATAATCAATCCCAGTAGTTTTATTTTGGGCATGAATGTCAGTTGATGGCCATTCATCATGATCTGGGCTTGTTTGGCTTTAGCGGAGAAAGCAATAACCTGGGTTTTAGTTGGACCAAAGATCAGCTTAACACTATCTCCCCACTCAGTTATTGCGGTAAGAGCTCTGTTAGTTGCATCTTGCAGTTCCTGTACCCCCTTCGCTGTGACCACCAACAACACATCGTCTGCAAAGGCTTGCAAATGGCATCCCGTGGGGAGGCAGAGATCCAGCAATTCGTCCAATATAATATTCCAGAGAACCGGCCCGCAGGTTGATCCCTGAATGCAACCTTTTGACATGCCTTTTGTGATTCGCTCTCCTGCATGATCGAGAATTACTTTACGATCTTTAATGTAACTCTGTATTAGCCCAAATATATTTTTAGGGCATTCTATTAGGCGAAGACGATGAAAAAGTGCAGGCCACCAGGCGTTGTCAAACGCCGCTTGTATGTCCAATGATACCGCAATCGCGAGCTTTCTGTTAGCTTTAGCACACCTCACGATTTCAATAGCTTTGCTGATAGCCTCGGTTGTATTGGCTTGTTCGGTAAACCCAAACTGACATGTATTAATTTTTCCATTTTTTGATGCAGAGTAAGTAACTCTTTTGATGAACAATTTTTCTAGAAGTTTTCCGAACACTGGAAGTAGCCCAATTGGACGGAATGATCCCAAGGCAGTATAGTCAGCCTTTCCATGTTTTGGTATAATTTTTACGTATGCCACTTTCCACTGACGAGGAAAATGTTGTAAACACAGGCATCTGTTCAGAATTTTTGTGAGAAGTTTAGGATATTCCTTCGCGAACTGGTAACAAATGTCTGCAGTGAGATTATCTAGTCCAGGGGCCTTTTTAGGGTTCATGAGTTTAAGATACTCTAGGACTTCTTCCTCAGTGAAAAGCGGGTCATCGGGTGTATTAGGACTATCTGATATATGAGTTTTCAGTTGATGGTGTCGGGGATGCGTATCTATGGTTTCTTCAGGGTAAAAATGGTTAAGTAATGCTTCTGCAGTCTCTTTAGCGTTTCTGGTATAGGTGTTGCCGATTTTCAGAGTGACAGGAGGGCGTCTTGGCGTAGATTCCTTTAAGAGTCTGTTTGTTAGTGACCATACATTTTCTTTCGTTTGCAATTCGCAGAATTCTCTAAAATTCTTTGTAGACTCCTTTCGTAACTTTTCCGCATATTGTGTCTTTTTCTGTTGTTGAGCCAAGAGCAGTTCTTCTAATGGAACTCCCTGGCGTTTAGCATTGTGGATCATGTGGTGGTTAGCTATAACTTCATGTTTTAAGGCCTCGAGGTCGTCAGTCCACCACGGAGGCTTAGGTCTATGTCCTGATCGGTTGACGTGCATAGACTTGCGGCATGCAGTTTGTATCATTTGGGTAATTTGGTCGATAAGGGTCTCAATTTCAGAAGCGTCAAGACTCGAGATATCTCTATCCAGCAGATCGGACAGGGCCATTTGAGTGTGCAACGCCTCTTTGAACATTGGCCAACAGGCTTTCGTCGACTTAAATAAAAAAGTGGAAGTGTTATCTACCTCCTTCATGTCAAGGTCCGGGTGTTTAATGGTAAATTCGATAGCGTTGTGTGGTGACGTCACACATGCTTCAAGATTTACCTTCCAGTCAGTAATATGATCGTAAATCAAACCAGATGCAAGCGTGAGGTCAATGACAGAAGTTCGCTCGCGACCGTGCGTAACTGTCTCAAAGGTAGGCGTATTGCCTTTATTGCAAACATACATATCATTACAGTATACTAGGTCAAGTACATCATATCCCCGAGTATTGCCTTTTTCGCTGCCCCATATGCAGTGCCATCCATTAAAATCACCACCCACCACCCTATGGGCGTTGCTGGTCACTTTAAGGAAGACATCTAGACGGTCAAGAGTGTTGTATTTATCATCATCAGGTTCTACGTATACTGATGCAATAAAAATGTTGCGGCGGTTGAATGTTAGTTGAATTACACATAAATTGGATGACGAGTATTGAGACAATCCTATGACGTTTCCACAGCTGGGCTTGGTTAGAATGCAGGCCTTTACTCTTTCGTCTCCTGAAAACTGAAACGTGTTCAAACCTGATATTGACTTAAGCTCCTTATTTTTACCAACATAAGGTTCGGTTATTAGGGCAATTTGATAATCGCCGGCCATGAAAGAAACAACAAATTCATGTAGACTCTTTTTACTTCGGTCAATATTACACTGTAAAACCTTTAATTGTTTAGTCCGATCCATAATCAATGCGGTTATTTATTCTTTCTTTCATGGTCCGCAGTCTCGGGCAATTACTGGAGTTGGCCGTATGTTTGATATCAAGTTTAGTTTGGAATTTGTTGTTATGAGATACACAGTTGCAACATTTCGCTGTATTAGGTTTATCTTTGTTTGGACATGATTCGATTTGATGTTCAGGAGAGGCACAATGGGAACAGATACTCTCTTTCTGGCATTTTGATTTCAAATGGCCAAATTGTAGGCAGTTGTGGCACTGCATGAATGGAGAAAAGTTCTCTACTTGTACACGCTGGTGATCAACACACACCCTGGTCATTTCGCACATTTTGCGATACAGCTTAGACTCAGCCAAGAATATTGCATTGTACAGGTGATCATTTTTATTAACGCGCTTAAATCTAAGTTTCAGATTCTCACCATTTTCGCCAATAAGTGAAGCGAGTTCAGGATTTTGACCACTGATGACACTCACCAGTTCGTCGGGTGATACATCTCTAGAGATACCTTTGAGCATTAACATAGGTCGCAGTTGGCGGGCTGGTTGGGCAGACACTTGGGAATTTTCCTCGAGGCGCTTAAGGGTGTCATCTCGGTGTTCTACATTGTCAAATTCTACTCTCAGCTTATTATTCGATACCGCTTGAACCCGAATAGGGGCATACTTAGTTTCGCGGAAGCTTATGCTCTTTCTCCAAATTTCGATCGCTTCTTGTTTGGTTTTGAGTTCAGTCTTTGATGAAACTATTATTGCTGGTTTTGCCATAGGTGGGACAGTCAGTTTACCAGTAACAGATCCTCGAATAGAATTAATAGAAGTCGCTGCAACACTAGCGTAGCTAGAAATGTTTCCTCGTGCTTGCACAGTTGAGACAAACTTTTTGATGTTAGCTAATTCTTCCTGTACACATTCTCTTATTTCCTGTTTAATTTCACTGACTGGCAAAGAGGTCGTGCTTTCCGGTGAATAAGAATTGGACAACGTGTTTGTTGCGCGACGAATTTCCTCGGCAGCATTAGTGATAAGACGCTTGTTGACTGCGGATACACTTCTTCCATCGGAGACCGCATCGTTAATACATTTTACCAACTTCGATATAACTGTTTGGAAAGTCACAAAACTTCTCACTTCGTCCGCTGAAGCAGGGAGTTGGGGGCAAGCGTTAGTACTTGGAGCCATTGTTAGTCACAAATGCTTTGAAGAAAATAGGTAAATGGTTTTTTTTACATAATAATAAAAGTTTGAGTACCACTACACTGTTAGGAGGTTAGTTTAAAAAATTTTAATTGTTTATTTTGTTAGTTGTTAATTAATGTTAAATGCTTTAAACCCCAAACAATCACAGATATTGAAATAGCATTTTAGAAGACCTTCAAGTGCGTACGAGCAAGGTCAGGGTATTGACCTTTCGCGGCTCGCTCACGCAGTCGCGAATGTTAGGTAGCAACGCACTTATTTCGATTTATTTAGTTCACGAATTACAGTGTCCTTTCAAAATAGCACACCACTTGAAAGAGGAAATAACGAGCTTTGTTATAGTATAAAGCACACACAGAAACAGTTAGTTTTAACTAGATAATTTGATTTTTGAACGCGGAGCTCACAGTAATAAATCCGCACGCGTTGAGCGGGGAGCCGCGAGTACTCGTATTAGATTACTTTGAAATTCTAACGTGAACACAACTACATACAACCTCAGCTGCTGCAAACCGCCGCAGGCCATTGTTAGTCCACAACTGCTCGTACTATCGACAGCCGGCTGCAAAGCGCCCTAACTCGTCCCAACTCCGATCGGCACTCGTCCCAACTCCGGCCGGCACTCGCCCGAACACCGACAACTCACTTACCGACTCTTTTAAATCGGCTCCGACGGCTTTTTGCTAAACTCTCAACTCTGCCTGCTCTCGTATGTTGTAACTAGACTTTGTAAAACGGTTTGTCTACCATAAAGTTTTTCTCAAACTTTCGATCTATTTCCAAATGGCCTCTTAGGTATCCTAAATTTTGTGTTTACAAATACCGTAGAAAAAAATAATATTTATATTGTAATACTGTTGTAGAAGTTAATTCGTGACTATTACATGCAATTTATAATTTAAACAGTTTTACTCACGTTACTTCAAATTAGTAGCGCGGCTGGCCGCGATCGCCGGCGCATTACGTGCCTCACTCCCTGATGGAAGTCCTCCTATAGGATCGAAACTGTTGGCCTAATGCCGGTTTTAGGTAACATGAGTAAAATCGTTTAAATTATAAACTTATTTGCTATTTAATTTCTTAGATAAAAGTGAATCACACTCCTAAAACCATAAATTGACCGTTGAATAGCGACTTTTCTTATTTTGTGTTAAAAAGTGGTCTGTCCTGAAAGTCTTATCTAAATATTGGGGAAATAATATCAATAATAAAATAAATATTTTAGAAATAACCTTGAAACTTACTAAAATTATTTTATTAGATAAAATACCTATCTTTTAGTATAAATGTAAAGTAAATGATAATATAAATTCTTTATTAAGGCAAAAAAACACGAAATTCAATATAACATTTAAATTAAAAATGTGTGAGCAAAGTCTTGCAAATCGTTTTATTTTATTTAACATTTTATTTAGCATTTTATCTGATGTGATATCAATCAAACATTAAAATACTGTTCTCACTGGCTCTCCATCTTTCCCAGAATGAAGAGATGTGCCCTCTGATGAATCCGGTATGCGTAATTGTACTGGATTTATCTGCCTGTGCTGGAGGGTAGACTGCTCTTTGTTAAACCACACATAGTACAGTACAAAGATTGGACAATCTTCGATCATAAGATGTGTCCACTTTCAAAAATTTTATTGCGCTATTCATAGGCCTTTTTTATTAACCCATCAAACAAAGACAGCCTTCCATGTTTATTATTGTATTAAGTTTCTATACAACAATGACTGTTCGGATAAGATGCCCATCCAGTTTATGTGGCAATAAAATATGATCAGTAATAGCCGCGAGATTTGCATCACATAAACGTGGCTGCGATACTAAAAAATGTGATGATATTGATAAGCGAGGAGTAATGAGATCAGCGTTTAGTGGCGCGATAAGGAGGGTAGTCCGAGTGACACACGCGGCGGGGCGAGCCGCGGGGCGGTGCGGGGGGTCGTAAACAGGATTGAATGAAATGCAAACGCAATATTTACGTCTATGGCCGCAGCAGCGTCCTGTGTTAAAGCCTAACTTTTTCGGATTCTGATCCACAACAAACAGAGCGAAAAAATATTTGATTATCCAAGAATAACGAAATCTATAAGAATTAGGAAGTCTCGAGAGACTTGAACTGGCAGGACATTCGGGACAGGTGGTGGAACCTCGTGTCAAGACCCACTTTAGATCGCTGTGCCAGAATGAATGACAGCAGTCGTTCCTTTTGAAAAAAGATGTAACCAAGCTATACGTCCGGTTAAAGAGATATATTCAAGTAATAGGTATCGTGAGACGTTTGTACATGTTCCTCCCCTTGTCATTACCACTCTTTTGCCAAAGAAACAGAACAAGACTGTTTTCAAACAATATTTATTTGAAACGAGTCTCAAAGGACGCGCCTTTGAAGCACTTCACTAACTTACTCCATCCTTTATTGATAATAAATAAAATACCTTCTTGCAATTTTCTGTATAAGGAAAACTTTGTAGTTTTATTACAATAAGAAGAGATCTTCTCGTGACATGTCTGGGAAAATACTTTTTTATCTAACATCAGACAGACGGCCTTTGATGTACAGTATTGTTTACTATTTACAATTCAAATCTCTTAGTTTATTTTTATGTTAAATTTTTAAATACTGTATTTTATTTTAACTTTCCCTTGATAGAAAGCTTTAGCGGACACTATGATATCCTTCCAAGTTATAACTCAAAAAATCAACCTGTAATAATGTCATCAGAAGACATTCAAGAAAAAAAAATAAGAAGAGGGTTAGCTTTTTCTAATTGTGTAATTTCCTGTAATTAAATTTTAATGCTAAATATATCTGATATTGGTTTTGAAGTGCAATTTCAGTCGTATATTCCATCTACCACGCTACTAATAATGAAGTACTCCTCGCTCCGCCCCGCCCCGCCCGCGCCGGCCCCGCGACCACAAAGCGGCGCTTGTTAAAAATGTTCGCCGAACGAACACCAACTTCCTCCGCCGGCTATTACGCTCTGCCACATAGTAATAGGAATTTGTTGTTCAACTAAGTTGTACAAGTACATGTACACACTGTGTTGCTACAGACTTTATAGACTGGGAGCTTCAGTTCGCGTTCGCTTGTAAAAACTCGCACTTAAAATGTGACTGCCTCATATCTTGAAATTAAACTACCGACTTTAATGTAAGTAACTTTGTACATTGCTATTCATTATTCTGTGACATTGTTCTACTGTGAATATTAAAAAATTAAAAATTAGAGTAACATTTTATCAAATGAGAACATGAATGGTATTGAGACAAAGATTTGTTTGCATTATAAGTCAAACTGATAATAACAAATTCAAGTGACCAATTGTGATTGTGACGTCATAATATTTTTTTCACCGTGTCTAAATATTTTTTATTTTTCTTCATAATATTTTTCTAGTAGTCTTACGTCCGTATTACAGAACGCGACTCAGACTCTGATCCATACTTGAGTAGCAGTCGTCTTTGATAGTGAGAGAAAGAGACAATCAATACTCAAGTGTAAATCAAGAGTTGAATCTCCTTCTATAATATGGGCCCCAGTTTGTCATGGCTAGTTACGTTTCGCTGGAGCTCGTAACTCGTAGCTCGTAGGTAATAGTTCGTAGCTCGTAGCGTCACATTGCATCGTGCGCTAACTGGCGCGACACTAACAGCATCGCGCGGCTCCGCCGGCGGCTCACTGCGTGTTTTAATACAAGCTGTGGACACTTTCTACTGTTAATGTATGTATTTTACCTTCGTGTGTATTAATATTTTTTTTCCTGAAAAAGTATTTAAAAATAATATGTCATATGTTTCTTATTTCTTCAATATTTTTTATGCATTTATGAATGTATGCATGTTTAAAAAAGGAGCTAAACAACAGTTTCATGATTATCTATCAAAAACATGAAGTCACAGAAATGAAAAGAAGAACAATAAGTAATGTAATGTGTTGATTTGAAAGATTTTAAAACTTATTTAGTTGTGAGTAGAGTCGGGAATGAGAGTATAAGCGTCGCGTCGGCGTCGTCTCGGCTGTTGGCTTTTGGCTTTAATTACGCTAATGACACCGAAAATAAGTTCCCGGAGGCTGTCGCCAGTTCCACGGTACACCCTCGACCCCCTTCAACCCCTCTATCCTCAGTAAGCAAGCGACAGGACACAACACGAGTACTAAACAGCGCCTACCTCTACTGCTCACTCTGACGCTCGTCAGAACAACTTTCTCTCAGTCTATTAAAGAGTACCCAGACCTGTATGACCCGAGTTCTAAGTCCTATTTGCTTCTAACATTTCGTTAACTTTTTTACTTGTATAAGAACATTATATAATGTTACAAATTGTTAAGAAGCAATAAAGTTTATCTATCTATCTAAAGTGTGTTTTTAATCTGTATTACATTTATCTTTCAGCCAACGAGTGAAACGGTTTAAGTGGATCATTTTTCTGAATGACGTATTAAACAGCATACCTAATTATTTGTAGTGTGCGTGCCAGGTATCTATTGTATACTAATATTATAAAGAGGAAAGATTTGATTGTTTGTTTGTTTGAATTGAATAGGCTCCGAAACTACTGGACTGATTTGAAACATTCTTTCACCATTTTAGAAAACTACATTATTCCCGATGGACATAGTTTACATAATTTTCCCGAATTCCCACGGGAACGAAGTCCCGGGCGGAATGCTAGTAGTATATCAAGACGAAGGCCTCGCGTCCGGTTGCAGCCGGTGCAGTGGCGAGTGAAGTGATACCGTGAATCCATACAAAATCGTGTGTCTATTTAACTATAATAACATGTATTCAATACTGGATATAAGGTCACGCTTTTTATTCCTGGTTTGGTTTCACACTAACAAATCTTCACTTGAATCCGGTGAACCGTATCGTCTATTTAACATATGGGTATATGTTAAATGTACGAAGTCACAAATCAAAATTTAAAAAAAAATTTTTATTATTTAAAACAAATAAACTAGTTAATGAACTTTGCAGATAGCAAAAAGTACAACTATTATTTTATAACTCTCTAAATCGGCTAAAAACAAATCTGGAAGAGAGTCGGGAGGAGCAGAGGAGACGACACGACAGACGGAATAATTCAGTAGCCGCGTGTCGCGACGTCTTGTAGCGTACCGGGCGAAGGGGGAGCGAGGGCGGGGGGCTTCGAATTAGCCAGAATAATAAATAATGTTTATGTTTACGCTGTACGTACGAGTATACCTCTGTATATGTATCGTGAGGACGGCCTGCGGCGGCGGACGGCTCGCCCTGCCCTTGTTTGTGCGTGCTGCATCGCTAATTGACATGTAATTGCCTCTCTCACATCTCACAATAAAAGTGATATTATCTGTTTATAGTAAAATGTTATATTGAAGTATCTACATTGTTCAAGAATCTCCACAACATTTTCAATCACTTACATTTTTATACTTTTTGAAACCTCATTTATTAGACATTTCCAAGTACCATCAAGTACCAATAGCTGACATCATTAAATCCGCCCATATTGACGCGAATTCACCTTGAGCTGAGCTCCCGGCTCAGCGCGTGTCAGTGTGAGCTGCTGATATGATGTCATGTAACTATTCGACATATTCAACTTCCATTGCATTCTTGTTCTCGTTCCATCACTGGAGCAATCCATTATATTGTAACTTGCAAATCCTTACTTATATTATAAACGCGCAAGTTTGTATGGATGTTTGTTACTGTTGTAGTGTGTGAGCACCCTTAAAGTGAAAGATCAGCCTTAAATACCTGTGACGTATGTGACCTCTAAATACGTAGTATTTAATAAAATAGGCATTACCATATTAGGAGAAATATACCAATAGAAATTGTCCATTATTTATAGTTCAGATATCAGGTTTCTTAACATGTAATTTAATATGGTCAACTGTTGTCAGAAAGTGTCCTCGGAACTCAGTATATAAACCCATCAACATTTCTAATAAAATGAGTAGTTAACCAGAATCGGTGTGTCTTATTTACTCGCCTTGCTCTCAACATCACACTCATCCACGCTCAAACGGCTAGACCAATTTTGATAAAATTTGGTATGGAGGTAGCTTACACCCTGGATTAACACCTAGGCTACATAATTTCCAAATTCCCACGAAATAGTTATTTATACTATACTGGACACCACAACACAATATGTTGTGGCAAGTCCGCCTTTGTACCTATTGTCGCTTTATGTTTTAATCAGTGTCTGCTCTATAATTTTGTTGTACAATAAAGGATTTACATACATACATACATACAATATGTATGAACATAGTCTATATCTGTACAGACATTTTCATTCAATCGACTTTACACAGTCAAAGAATAAACCGTGTATCTGATTGTAGAACTATAAACTTGTCAAGGTTTATTTGAATTATGTGGTATTATAACCAAGGCTCACTGTTTAGCCTTTCAAATAAGGACAAACATACAAATATGTAATAAATTACACATTCACTCAGTATTCTCGATATGTCGTCGGCGGCGCGAGGCAGGTAGTCAGTGTCCTCTCCCCGGGGCCTCCTTACAACCCAACACAACACTATCACAACAAACATTACCAGAATCGTTTTCATTTAACTAGCACAAGTTGTCCTCTACCGCTTGTTTCATACCCGTTTATATGTCACTCGATCAACGAATACTTACTAATGTCATAATATAGAGAGTAATATATTTTTCCATACGAATAAAAGTAAGTGCGAGAAGCTAGTCATGGATAAATTACAGTTAACAATAGTCGCATTTCGTTCATAATTCAGCTTCTGGCACCAAGTCCTGACGTCACGCGTTGCAGAGATCACGGTCCGCCGCCGCGGGCGGGCGCGGGCCGGACGGCGGAACCGGAAGTCGTTATACGACCCGCGCCCGGCACGCGCGGTCGCCACACCACCAGACACTGCGAATACGTAAATGGGGCTCTGGTGGGAAAAAAAATTGGTGGACCCAGTGTGGGTCAGTTCAATGGAACCATAGCGCGTACCGCTGGATCTATCTACATATTCGTATAAAAGTTACATTACTGTTAAATTGCTATAAAAATGTTGTATCAGCTCCGATATTATTTTTTATGTATTTGATCGAACTTTGCTATAATCATAACCTAAAATTGTACTATAATGTATTGGTGGCAATGAATAAATTATTTTCTTTCTTTCTTTCTTTCTATATTCATAGCTTATAATTAAACGGTTCAACCAAATTCGATCAAATATAGCTCAGAACTCGGTGAGGTTTGCTTTCAAATAAAAAAACACATAATTTTTTTTCCATTTGTTTAGGAGGTTCGATGCTTTAGATGAATACACACGTCAAACTTATAACACTCCTCTTTTTTCGTCAGGGGTTAAAAAGCCAAACATCAGCCTTGCGCTTGATAACGTAACTTTAATAAGTCTCTTTCTTTCGAACAAATCTAAACATATGAAGCTACCAACGCGACGTTCGTCTAAAGTGGCTCAACTTTGACTCTGTTACGCCCTCGCCTCGCCTCGCCTCTTTGTCCTCCTTCTGACAGCTCACGACGAGATTTCCCAGTAAGTTACATGACTAATTCTCAGCGAATAAATTACTTTCGTTCTCTGAAACCATTTTCACTGACGATTATGCTTTTAAACTTTTTGCATTGCAAGCTGTACATTGATAAAGTAAATTTAAAGTATCGTAAGTTTACGTTTGACTTCATAGCAATATAGCAATCGTTTTGATCGATACTGCCAATAGACACGTGTCGTCGTCCTCGTGTCGTGCCGTGACTCCCGAAGTCCCGAGCCGGCCGCCGCCGCGTGATACATTCCACTCACGTTCGGCGCTGAATAAACCTTTTCAATAGAATGAACACGTTTACGAACGACCAGATAAATGTATGTAGATACTGACAGAAAAATCTTTACCTGCCTCTGATGTACAATTACAAAACGTGGTAGCAGAGTCAAGTTTAATGAATTAATGGCGTTAATTGAATAACCACATAAAAAACTAGTTCAAGTTCACGATGTGTAAATAAGTAGTAAAAAGCTGCTGCGATCTGTAATGTCTGGAGCTGCTTCCAGCACTCAAAAAAAGGTTTTACTCAAAAATAAGTACCTTACACTGCGAGAAATTTATTTCAGTAATATTTCTTGTATGACGTTCTCCAAAAATAACAATCGAATCATAGTATATGTACAGAAAATATGGACAGCATGGCACATTAGACCACTTGTAGGCGGCGGGTGCTGTTAGGTAATTACAGGCAGCGAGACCCGTCCGACCCTCTGATGAATATTTACACATGAAGGGGATATTGTGGGGGGGGGCTAATTCATCTACAGCTGCTTTATCTTAACTACTGATTGTCCCTCCGACTTTATGTCTACTTTGATGAAAATTAAAGATAATTTCTTGTTCGTAGTTTTTTTATTGAGAAATTTGAATTTATTAACATAAGTTAATATAAATAGATTCGCTAGCGTCACTTATAGTTTAAACAACCTGCTTACATCCAGTCTTGGCGCGCCCCTCGTCCCGCCGACGCTCTACGCTAGTACGAGTATGTACAGGACGTCACTACGTCATACATTACATCACACGCGTATCTTACATCTGCGCTACTTCTATAACATACAGTAGATCACCTTCTGTTCCGAACTTATTGCTATGTGAGTTGCC
>OX465257.1:19219063-19256515 GCA_949987775.1 Aproaerema taeniolella | reverse complement strand
ACCCCTATAAAATTGGCTAGCCCAAATTGAAAAAATCAACTAAAATTTTTTTGTGAATTAGGGGCTTTTTAGGTGCTATTTAGGTGCGCAAATCAAAAATTAGGTGCACTTATATTTTTTTTGAAATTCAAAAAATAAAAAAGGTCTGCTAGGTTTTTATAAATTGGCAGTCCCTATTCAATTAAAGATGATATTGTTTCTTTTCTTTTACATTAGATTTAAGTGCTTATTAAGTGCAAGATATTTCCGTCAACAAAAATTTAAAATTCAACTTTTAACCTTCAAAAATTCCTTGAATGACTTTTGTTTCGATGAGCTTTTTAAAAGTAGTGGATCTTGATAAGACTGCTCCATGTCCCAAGGTGAAATCTCGTTCAAAATTGATTTAATTTTTACTTTCCCAAATGTCCCTAAACTTAAGGTTTGGTCTGCTAAGTTTTGATATCTCGGCGAGCACTTTCTTATCTAATCTTCTTAGCAGAAATTGTCTTAAACAGGATTTAAGTGCTCATTAAGTGCAAGCGATTTCTAATAATGAATCTATATTTAACTTCAAACTTTCAAAAATTTCTTCAAGATTTTTGTTCTAAACAGCATTTTATGAATAGTGAATCTTGATAAGACTGCTCTATGTTCCGAGGTCAAATCTTATTCAAAATTGATTTAATTTCTATTTACTTCCTAAACTTAAGGTTTGCAAAAATATTTTTTTAATTCAACTACTAACCAGCTCGAATAGTCAACAATCTTCTAAATTTCTTAGCCCTGATGTTTGAAAATCTGCATTAAGGAGGTTCGATACCATTTATCTGTCTAGGAGATCTTGATTCTTTTCTATTGTATTTTCGCAGGATCGCAACTCCACATACCAAAATTTCATTAATAAACTATTCAATAACTTTACCTGCTTTTAGAAATTAAAAAAATCTACTTGTATTACAATCATATTTAATCGCAAAAAAATTTTTTAACTTCCCGCTAAGAAAATCAAAGATTTTCAAAAATTAGGAAGTTATTGCCCCGTTTGGTTTTACCCCGTTTTTCAAAAATTGAGTTTCCATCAGATGTCAACGTTCTGAGGTGCTAGGAAGCCCACTGCGATTGCCATCGTGCAATGCTGTGCGATCGTTCTTCTATCCTGAGTTCCTCAGGGCTCAGTGTGGTTGACTCCTTCCGTTGGTATAGAGTTCGTCTTTCCTTGGCTAGAATTCTGAGAGGTAGAGTTCCGGAAATAACACACACTGCTTCCTCACATATAGTGCGGAAGGCGCTGGCTACTCTTAAAGTGCTGAGACGATATACTGGTCCAGCCTTTCTCCATGATTCCTGTATCTCTAACGCGTCTGCCCAGATGGATATTCCGTACGTGAGCACTGATGTGACAACTGATGATAGCAGTTTTCTTCTGCTTTGCTTTTGGCCTCCGACGTTAGGCATCACACGGAGAGAAAAATTTTGTCAGAATAAAGATACGTCTTGCTATTTTAGCTAAACGCAGTATAGTGATATGTCTTAGCGATACGCCGTATAGCCAATTTAGCTATACTGAGTTTATTCACTGTCGATTTTCAGTTGTCGATGACGATCAACCGTATAGCTGATTTGGCTATACAGATCCTCACGTTGACAAAACAGTTGCTTATATTAATAAAACTGCGTATGCTTAGAAGAGCTGTTCATCGTATGTTTGAAACAAATGAACGTTTTGTTATAGTGAGAAACCGAATCGTTATTCTCACAATACGTTGTTTAAGAATACTTTAGATAGTCATTTTGACAAAAATTTTCTCTCCGTGCAGTCGTGCCAGACTAGCTCTCACTACTGACGCTTTGGCAGTCACGTGGTCCACTTGTTGTTTAAAGTTGAGTCAAGCATCAAGCATCACTCCCAGATATCGGATAAATGGTTGCGATGTGATTTCTTGCTCACCGACTTTCAGCTTGATCGTTTCTACCGTCTTTCTGCTGGTGATAAGCACTGCCTCAGTTTTATGTTTGGCTAATTACAAGTTCACTGTATTCATCCATAGGTTAACCCGCCTGAATGTGATATCGAAGGCCAGATTTTTGAAAAACGGGGTAAAACCAGTAACTTACCAATTTTCAAAAATCTTTGACTTTCTCCAAACTCCAACAGTGAAAGTATGGAGCAAGTTTGAACTTATGTAGATGACAAAATCTTATTCTAGGGCATTGGCAACTCATCGCAGTGGTTCGCGACTTTGATTCATACTGAGATGGTCGTGGGTTCAACCCCACGAGAAGTCAACATTTTTTTATAGTTGTGATTCTTATAAATTAATTTCCAGATCTTTGGATGCCCACAAAATGATATTTCTTTAAAATTAAAATTTTACTTCCACCCGATAAAAATCTTGAACCAAGACTACGAATGTTTATGAGACAAGAAAATTTACTTGATCGGAAATCGAATTTTTTTAAAAAAATCTTGTCTCACTTGTTATTGCGACCTTTATCGTCGTGTTACACATCTGTTAAGCAGATGCAGAAACAAATAAGCCTCTGCTTTGCTTCTACTACATGTATCATTATTCACGAGATCCATATTTTTTTAATAAATAGTAATAGTCCAGTATCCTGTAATAAACTTAAAGATAAGATTTAGCTGATTGCTACCGAGATGCGAAAGGTTGGGGGTATAAAAATCTTCGATACAAGAAGTTTTATGTAACTAACTGATCCCTAAACGAAAATATTCGTAAATTGAGAACAATGGAATCAGAATTGAAAGTAATTCATTTTACCATAAATCCATATATTTTCAATCCTGTTTCCATTGTTCTCAATAAATATTTTTAATCGGGGATAGTAAAAAGATGAAAGCAGGATTCTCTATGTCGATAATCGCTTGCACTTAATGAGCACTTAAATCCTGTTTAAGACAATTTCTGCTAAGAATATTAGATAAGAAAGTGCTCGCCGAGATATCAAAACTTAGCAGACCAAACCTTAAGTTTAGGGACATTTGGGAAAGTAAAAATTAAATCAATTTTGAACGAGATTTCACCTTGGGACATGGAGCAGTCTTATCAAGATCCACTACTTTTAAAAAGCTCATCGAAACAAAAGTCATTCAAGGAATTTTTGAAGGTTAAAAGTTGAATTTTAAATTTTTGTTGACGGAAATATCTTGCACTTAATAAGCACTTAAATCTAATGTAAAAGAAAGAACAATATCATCTTTAATTGAATAGGGACTGCCAATTTATAAAAACCTAGCAGACCTTTTTTATTTTTTGAATTTCAAAAAAAATATAAGTGCACCTAATTTTTGATTTGCGCACCTAAATAGCACCTAAAAAGCCCCTAATTCACAAAAAATTTTTAGTTGATTTTTTCAATTTGGGCTAGCCAATTTTATAGGGGTTCAAAAATCTAGCAAAGAATTACAACCCAAAATCAAACGATTGAGACGATCGATCTTCTACTGGTTATGAATTAAGAATAAACGAACTATTTTGTTTCTACACGCTTTTCTTAGGAGACATCACTCACGTTTCAGATGTCGGTCGCTAAGGATAAAGTTCATACCGTATGTTCTGTCGTCGTCGTGGTGTGTGTGCGTGCGTGGTGCGGCGGCGCGCTGGAAGTCCCTGGTGATGTCATCGGGCCGCTCGCACACCAGCACGTGCAGCCCCTCCCCGCGCCCGCACAGCGCGCCCCCCTCCAGACAGAACCGGCCGTCCACCACGCCGTACCGCCTAACACAACATGCACATATTATAATACGAACAACAATTATTCATATTTATGAATAGAAATCTTTACATTATGATACGGACCTCAGATGCTGCAGCTCCCAGAAGGCGAGCAGCTTGGGCGGTGCGCCGGCCGTCAGCGCGGCCACGCCGGCGCGCACGTGCAGCCGCGCCGGGCCCGGCGCCAGCGCGCCGCCGCGCACCACCACCACGTGCGAGCGCGCACTGCCCAGCACACTACTCACCTTCGCCTACACACACGACACCTTCTTCAATGTACATATTCATCGACGGTATATGCGTAGCAGAGTCTATTGGCAACTTAGTGCCGTTTAACTGCCATAGTAAAAAGACTCGACATAGAGCATCGCTCCGGTAATAGAACCTCGCTCCTCGCACACTCCACTTCCCCCCCGCTCTTGCCCCGGTTACCTGCTGACGGCCATATTGTAAAGTGAAACGTCAAAGTTTTCCGCGACTTGTGGTTATTTTTGTTGTAAAGTTAAATTTACTATTTTCCAGTGTCTTTTTTGGTTAGTAAAGTTTGTTTAATGAGCTCTGCTCTTTTGCCTTTTAGACAAGATTCTGCTGTGAAGTTTTTCGTGTCATATTAAGCCTAGAGACTGATTTTAGCCTAGTGACTTTAAAAAAGTGAGTTTAAAAACCTGAATTTCGATGTGATGTGACCGAAGCACCAAATTGATCAGTTTGTATTGTTGGTAACAGTTATTGCAATAAATAACTGGTATAATTCAATAAATACAATTTTAAAAGGCACTGATATAGCTCGCCTTTCGTCGCAGGAGTCTTTGCTATTGATGCAAAAAAACTTAAAACAAAATTAAAAAATAAATTGTTATACTAACATTTTTTTTTGTTTAAATTAGGCCCTTTATCCTAGAAAAGAAGATAAAATTAAAAGAAAAAAACCTAACCCACTAAAGTGCTGACTAGGATGAATTGGTTGAATAAATATGGTAGCCTTTGCCTAAATGAAGCGAAGAACGCTACAACATGTCAAAACCATTTACCGGATAGCCACAGACTAAACATATCCCTTGAAAATGATGTATGCGAATCGGTCGTCTGATACGTAGTATCTTCTAAGTAGTCTGTGTGGCAACTCGTCTGACCTGCCACTGCAAGAGTCGCTCGCGCGTCTCGAAGGCGAGCACGGCGACGAGGTCCCGGCACACGAGTGCCAGCGTGTTGGAGTGCTTGTCCAGCGTGAACCCGCACTCCGCCGCCGCGAACTGCGCCAGCGACAGCGACGCCACCACCGCACCCCCCGCACCACCCCCCGCGCGGCCCCGCGCAGACCGGTACAACTGCAGCTGCACGCAGTCTACAACAAATAATGATTTGAGAACACAACTAGTATCATCAACAGCTTGTCCGACGCGGTCAAAACTTTCTGTTCCTTTTCAAAAAATCTACGAACCGACAAAATCAAAGGAAATCTAAATTTATATAAAAACCCAAGTTTATATTTCTTTTTTAATTAAAATCCACCAGCCACCAGGACAATTCCCACAGGAACGAAGTCGCTGGCGGACAACTAGTACTTAATAAAAACGATCCGAACAAAGTCCTTAATCACTGTCAAATAAAATCGAAATAGTTACGGTTTGTTGGTTGGTGGTCCTAGCTAACATCGAAACAGCTGTAGCTTTATGAATGAGATCTGTGTCGACTTGAAGCGGAAACCAATGTTTGCGGAGCGTAAGGCGAGTGAGTGTCACCGCACCGCACCCCGCGCCCCGCGCCTTCGGATTACGACCGGCTCCTGTGTGGTCCAGAGAGGGAACCACTGATAGTTTCGTGGCACATTCACTACAATTCGAATGTCAATATAAACTGTGCCGGGACTATCCGGGTCGTACGGCGCGCAAGTAAATTAATTTAGCGTGAAAAGTGCGCCTTACGGTGAACCTACCGTTTAATAAAATTGAACGTGTGTAGGATATTAATTAAACCGGCAGCGCGTGGCGCGCGCCGCGTGGGGCGTGTGAGTAACGCGCGGTGATCTATCTGATATAATTGAAGTGTTTAATTAATCGTAGCACCTGAGACACACCAACACTAAATATTTATTAGATACATTGTGGCACTATGTCACGCCATAACTACTTAAAATATTAAAGTGTATATTAATTTACTTTAGGAAGCATTTATATGAACATTAGTTTTCCCTATTATTGTTGCCCATATGACGTATTACTAGCTTTCCGCCTAGGACTTCATTCCCGTGAAAATTTTCGGAAAATATTTTGATCAATGCTATATTGTTGTAAAGTTCTATTAAAATACGTTAAACAGTTTTTGCGTACAGGAGTAACATACATCCATCCATCGTTACAGTCTTTTACATTTCTAATAATAGTTGGGATTATGATTGTGTTTAACAAATAATATGAGGGCTATCAGATGAAACATAAAATAGTGCCGTAGCCCAGTGGCACTCGCAGATATGAACTGTTCAGTCAGGTTAAGCAACGTACGAAGGGGCAGGAAACCTGATTGGTAGCTAAAGTAGCGAATTGTCACGAGCAATTCCGTCTTTCGAAGGGCACATTAAGCCGTTGGTCCTGGCTGTTGTCGATGGCTGCAGTCGGTAAACCAAATCAGAGTGGTGATAGGTTTCAGCCTTTCCTTAATAGAACGAAATCATCGAGTCTCTTTTACTGGCTCTTACAGTGTGCCTGCGCAGAGCAGACAGGTGGCACATATATTTTTTTCGCTCCCAGTTCAGCGCATTCGCCGGTTGGTTAATAATCAATTGGATAAGATAGAGAAGTATTATTGCGCGTAGTTATTAGTGTGCAACTCACCGGCGACGGGCGACAGCCTCCGCATCACGCACCACCGCTGCTTCCACTGCGGACAAACGAGCACCGGTACATTGGAGGACTTTCTATTACGCAACGAAAATTAAACATTTTATTAAGCTCACGAAACCCTAACGTCACAGAAACAAAAGAAATGTGACTCGAAAAAGTCGAATTTATTTTTGAGAATTTCATATGCTTGGTTCGGTTCGGTTTTGCTTAAGGGTTTAGATTAAAAGATTAAAATAGTATATGAATGCTGGTTTACCAACCATCCACCTCCTTATTTTTGTATTATGAACATCGACTTTAGTTGCAGGATCGTCCTCAGTATGCCTAGTGACTGGCCCTGGTGCGTGACATGGCCAGTCATTGGGCATTAGCCATGTCGGTAGAGAATTGTCATTCAAAGAATTGCGTGGGTACTACGTTCATGAGATGTTGCATTCATAATAGCGCAAAATGATGAAAAGATAAAATGTAGAGCCATAGGCAACACATGCTCCCACTGACTCATGGGCATATTTATTTAAATTAGTTACACGATTGTACGAAGCTCTCCATTCAACCATTCTTGTAGATCGTTGCATTCCGGTTTATAAAGTGTGTCCGGCTTGTAAAGTTAAATGTAGCTCCAAGAAAAGGGGAAAAAATAGTTAGTTCCTCAGTTCCATGAACATGACACTGTTTTTTTACCAGCCCATTTACGTCCCCACCGAGGGGCACGGGCCTCCCTTCAAAACACGAAGGGGATTTAGGCCATAGTCCACCACGCCGACCTAATGCGGGTTGGTGGACCGCTCGTAACTTCCAAAATGAATTTTCTTGGACGGGCGGGTTTCATCACGAAGTTTTCCTTCACCGTTAAGCAAGTGATATTTATAAATCCGTACATAAATCCGAAAAGACGAAGTGGTACAGGCCCGCACCAAGATTTGAACCCGCGACCTTCCTACTTCAAGTCTAGCTCATTACCAACTGGGCTATTACCGCTTCACCGCATAAAATCACAGCATAAAATATTTATGATTACAACAAATACGATATTCTTAAAAAAAAACAGAATGTCACGTTTCGCCATAGTTATTTTAGCCAATATCCCGACTGACTAATCAACGCACAGCCTAAACCACTAATGACATAAGTTTGAAATGTTGAGAGAATATTTTTGAAGTGAAAAATTATTTAGCGGCGTTGAGCACTTTTAGTATGGGGAAAAAATGTTCAATCAATCAATTTTAAACTCGCGATGAACTCGCGTCAGATCGTCAGATGTCACGTGACCCTGATCGAAAATGCGTAGGATAGTGTTGCCATATTTTTTGAAGTGAAAACTTCTTTAGCAGCATTGTTTGTGTACTTTGAAGTATGGGTGGAAACCCGGACGAATGGCAGCCCTATGGTAAAATATCTCTGTGACAGATGTCAACGATGTCAACGATTATTCCCACATAGTGCGCAAATACCGATAGACTATTTTACTGAATTGAAAGTAGACAGTTTGGTCGAGTGGAAAAGTTGCCAGATTGTAAGCAACAGGTCGAGGGTTCGAAACCTGAGAGAATAACGGACTCTTTTTGTGTATTTTGTTTTTACGTTAATGTTCAAGTTTTCACTTCTGTCGTGTTTTTTTTTTATACTGTAGGTGTTATTTATGAAAGGTTTTTTCAAAAATCATCCTTTAAAGAGATAAAATAGGGGATGAAAATTTGTATGAAGCTTTGTCATTTTGTTCAAATTCAACTCATCTTTTTACCTATTTAAGAAATATTTAAAGATGTGTGTGTTCCACTTCTTATATAAATTCTCACGGGAACGACATCCCGGGCGGGAAACTAGTAAGTAATTGTCTGAATGGGGGACCAACAGGTAAATAAACAGAAGTTAACCGTAAAAATACCCCAATGGGACAAAGGCGTGAGCCTTATGTATGTAACCGGATTTGGATTTGATTTTAAAGAGCCTCTACGGTTACATACAGGGTGTAAAGGACAGCTTAGCAAAAACTGAAACCCTAAATTCAGACCATTTTCGATTTTTTTGTTAGTTTTTAAATATTTTCTGCTTTAAAATAAAATTATTTACTCGAATACAATCCATTTTGCATTAAAAAAATAATAATGACAGCTTAAAACACGAAAACCAGCAATGTACATCGCATTCCGATAGCGGCGCTGCGCGGAGTTACCGCTCGCGGGGCGCGGTTACGCGGTACGTTGCGTAGCGCTAAAATAAAGAAAGCTTCTTAACTTAACATTTCCGGGAAAAAATAATTACTCATAGCTGATCATAGTTAGGGATAGATTCCACCATTTAAGTATTTGCTAAGCTGTCCTTTGCACCTGTATATGTATGTATGTAACCGTAAAGGCTCTTTAAAATTCCAGCTTAATTTGTCAAACTAGGCTTTTAGCCTTTATTAGCTGCGCTTTTGTTTCGGGTGTGGCATGATTTGGTCGATTCGTTTTGTGTATGGTTAATTTTTTGACAGAGTGCATTGGTCCAAGGAGTACAATGCCGGGATGTTACAGATTTTTTTTCTTATTAGAGCTTTTTTAAAATCATATCCGTGAAAAGCATTTCTTTCCGCATGATATTTATCGAATAATATTCCAAAAATAATAAATATAAATAACATTTATGGTATGAATTTTTTAAGTCTTTATCTTTCACTTTCGTTACATAACTTTTTTTTTGTCAAATCCAAAATTACGACCGATATAATAAGATATTATCTTCATTTTCTTAATGCTTCTACGAAAGCTGTCCATTGTGTCTCAACTGACTAGTGACGTTACTCAGAGCAACTAGCTGACCATTCTGAGTAAACGTGGCCGCAATACAGATAGCTTGGGTTGCCAGGAAGAGATCACTGCTTAGCGATAAGGCCGCCCTTGCACACTTTTGATTGTAACCTTGGGAAGTACAGCTCATAGTTTTATTTTCAATTAAAATGTTACAGTTAATCGGGTGGAAGAAAAGGTAAAATGTTGTTTTGTTTGTAATTTGTTTTTAGTTGTCTCTGTTTACTTTTTCCTTTTGTGTGTTAGTGTCTCACTTATTCTAAAAATCATTTGTTACGTTTCGTCTCACGCAATTTCTTTAGAAGGCTGCTAGCGGGTGGAATATTTTATGAGTCTAGATTTTATAGTTTTAGAATATAATTATTTATTCATATTATATACATACTTATTTATTAACATATTTATTATATCATGAGTAGCAATGACGACAGCAATAATAACTTTGATTTCCTATCTTGTTCCTCTTCTTCAAGTGACGACAGTTTTCATAGTGCCGTACCTTCTTTGAAAGATGAGCTGGAGTCTGAGTTTCTAAACGTCAAGAAAAACTTTAATATAGTGCATATAAACGCTCAAAGCATACATGCGCACTACGCTGACTTGTTGAGCACTTTCGATATTCAGCACATTCATGCTATTTTTATTTCAGAGTCCTGGCTACATCCTAGTCTACCTTCTACGTCTTATTCCTTACCGGGCTTCCAACTTATTCGGAACGACCGGACGAGCTCCTCACATGGTGGTGTGGCTATCTATCTGCGCAGTAACATCCCTTTTTCCATTCTAAATCGATCTCCTCAACCGCCTCCTGAAAATACCGCTGAACACCTACTCATCGAAGTCACAATTTCCCACACGAAAGTCCTTCTAGGAGTTTTCTATAGTCCTTCAATGAAGGTCAACTTTTTTTCCTCCTTTGAAAAGCTCCTTGAAGACTTCGTAGTTTCGTACCATCATACCATCATACAATTATAATGGGTGACTTCAACACCTGCCTCTTTAAGAACGATTCCCGGTCCCTTGCCTTGAAATCCTTAGTTAATTCCCGTAACCTTCAAATTCTTCCAACAAATGCCACTCACCACTTTCCTAATTGTACTCCCTCTCTTCTGGATTTGATGATCATCTCTTCTCCTAATCACGGTCAACACGCTGTTAATGCCTTTTCCTACCATGATTTGGTCTTTCTCTCCTACAAGATTCGCCCTCCAAAACTCAAAGCGCGTGTTCTCCTCCAACGCAATTTCAAATGCATGGACATGAATAAGCTTCGTGAGGACGCTCTGAAGGTCGACTGGTCGGCAATTGACCGTGCTACTACCATCGATCGTTCATCGACATGTTTAACACGTTTCTGATCGGCTTGTACGATATTCACGCACCTGTCCGTCCAATCCGGGTCAAGCACCTTCCTGCTCCTTGGCTTACACCTGAAATCAAGAGTGTGATGGGAAGGAAAAACCATGCTAAAGCGAGGTACAGTGCTAATTCTTCAGATATAAACCGTGAGAAATACAATGCCGCCAGAAATCGCTGCAATACTGTAGTAAGGGATGCACAACGCCGCCATATTCACAATTCTGTTACTAACGGTGATACGGCTAAAGTCTGGAAATTCCTGAGGACTTTAGGAGTTTGCAAGTCTCGCACTGACTCCATTCCTAGTGATGTTGATCTCAACTCGCTTAATTCTCATTTTACAGCTACCTCTTACATGGCAGCAGATGCAAAAACAGACACGTTGAATCACCTTTTATCTTTGCCAACTCCCACGTATCCTACGTTTTCTTTCAAGCCATTCAGCGATTGTGATTTTGAGAAGAATTTTAAGTCCATTTCCTCGGATGCTGTCGGTGATGATAATGTCAGTCGTAAAATGATCCTTCCCCTCCTTGATATCCTCACTCCCGTTATCACAAAGATCCTTAATTTTTCCATTGATTCCGGTGTATTCCCTTCGTCCTGGAAAAGTGCCCAAATCATTCCTATACCTAAGAAAGTTCACCCAAAGTCCTTCTCCGATTATCGTCCCATCTCCATCCTCCCTTTCCTGTCCAAAGTTCTTGAAAGACTTGTCTATCAACAGCTTAATATGTTCCTTACTAGGCACGATCTTCTTAATCCCTTTCAATCCGGATTCTACGTGGGACATAGTACGACTACGGCATTAATTAAAATCACCGATGACATCAGAATAGGCATGGAAAACCAGCAGCTCACAATCCTTACCTTGTTAGATTTTAGTAACGCTTTTAATGTTGTAGATCACGACATACTACTTGGGGTGCTGGATTCCCTCAACATATCTCCAACGGTGACTGGCTGGTTTCGCACTTACCTGTGTGGACGCCGGCAACGAATCCGCGTTGAGGATTTTTTTTCCTCATGGAGCTGTACATTTGCTGGCGTCCCTCAGGGTGGCGTGTTGTCCCCTCTTGTCTTTGCTATTTTCATAAACTCCATTACTCACTCCCTTACTTCTTCCTACCACTTATATGCAGATGATCTCCAGATATACACTCAAGCAAGAATTGACAATGTCTCACTTGCGATTCAATCGACTAATGATGACCTGGCCCGCATATACTCTTGGAGTCAATCCTATAGAATCACTGTAAACCCTGCTAAAACCCAGGCCATCATTATCGGAAGTCCCTATCATATCTCAAGGATTAGCAATGAACATCTACCGGCAATTTCATTCAATGGCGTTCCAATACCATTTTCTACTACTGTAAAAAATCTCGGAGTACTTTTCGACCAAACGCTGTCATGGAGGCCACAGGTGGCAGAGGTAAGTAGGAAGGTGTTTGCTGCGTATGGCTCTCTTCGAAGATTACAGAATCTAGCTATTGCCGACCAGTACAAAAATATCATTAGCCCAATCTCTAATCCTACCCATCCTTGACTACGCTGATTCCTGTTACCCTGACTTATCCGTGGAGTTTATTAATAAATTAGATCGTATGCAAAATCTCTGCATTCGGTTCGTTTTTAACCTTCGAAAATACGATCACGTGTCCGCTTATAGACAAAAACTTAATTGTCTCCCGATTCGTCAACGCCGTAACCTCCAATTTCTTTCCACCCTTTATTCTATCCTTTTCAATCCTACTACTCTTCTATATCTTAAACAATGCTTCTCCTTCTCATCTACTACTTCTACTCGAACCCTTCGCTCTAACTTCGATCTATCCCCGAATATGCCTTCACACTCCACTAACTTTTTCACTTCCTCCTTCACTGTCAAAGCCATCCGGCTTTGGAACTCCCTCCCTGTCTCCATAAGACGTGCCCCCTCCATAGATTCCTTTAAAACCCAAACAAAATCCCATTTCCTTTCCCTTCCCGCTCCCTAGCTAGGCTCTTGATTCACTGTCTTTGCTTCTATCCACTTTACTAAGCTTGTTTTGTCCCTTACATTTGCTGCTCGTACGTATATATATATATAGATGTATGTTATACTTGTTTTACATATTTATTTATATATAATTATATACAGGGTGTAAATCTGCAAGGTTGCCATATTCAATGTTGGAATAGTATGGTATGGTACCAACTTAATTCGATAATACCGATAACGGAACATTTAACTATAAGCGAAAAAAAACAAGACTTTGTTTTGAGCTTTAGAGAATAACCCACCTAGGCTGAAATAAAAAATGTAGTGCACTGAGAATACCCCAACATTATCGCATCTGTACCATGTTATTTTAGTGATGTGCATATAGTTTCGATGAATTAATGACGTACACGCGAGTTGTCGATAAAAAAAATTAAAATAAATAAAATTTTCAGAATTTTAGGTTTTTATATTATAATTGATTTCAACTCTATATCAGCTGTATATTCGCTCCTGTGAATATGGCAACCTTGCAGATTTACAGTTTGTATATGTATAATTGTATACTTATATATTTGTTTATTTGTATTATTAATATGTATTTAATTTTATGCACCACCAACTACTTCTTACCTTACTGCTTTCCTACCCTAAGGTTGCCTGGAAGAAATTGCTACCTAGCAATAAGGCCGCCTTGTTGTACTCTGTGTTTTATGTTCTGTTAATTGTATTGTATGTCTTTGTGTGCAAATAAAGTATATTGTATTGTATTTATGCAATAAAGTATTTATCTATCTATCTAAAGCTCTGGTTCAACCAGGAATATGGTATTTTTACCAATCGCATAAAAATAATTTCGAGTTCTGTAAAAATTTTAGCATTTTGTGTCAGAAAAGAAAAAACGTCGATTGAAGGATGAATGAAGGCCTAATTTTTAGAATTTTTTTAATAATATTCTAGCATTTGTGAACTGGGTGTTGTTAGATCTAATGGGTTTGATATCTGTTCGTTGGGTTTTTGAAGCATTCTTTCCGAAACGTGTATTTTTGTGCATGTGTTTTGTTCTAAGCTATATTGTGGTCAAGAGCGAACGCATTCGCCATACAAAAAATGTAGTTCGTAACATTGTTGTACTGCTGACATTATCTTTCGTAAAACTTTGCAATGTTTCCCTTAGTTTTATCACAAACAATAACACCACTAAATAAGAGAACGTAGATACCTTTAAATTTTTCTGTTGGCATTATAAATTGAAGGATTTATTGAGAGCAAGAAACCCAACCAGCAAAATTAGCTGCTGTGAGGCTATAGAGCCAATCCGATTATTCCTCAAGGTGCTAAGCGTAAGAAATAGACGACGCTATGCAGCAGCTATAAAGCAACTGTGTTGCCAATTGGGCACCACTTTTTGCAGCCCATAGTTCTAATTCTACTGCATAACAGCAGCATAAAAGTAGCACAATAGCTGTAATTTATAATTATTACCACTTTGAAGCCCTTGTAGCGCTTAGTGAACGAAAGAATGAACGAATGATTATATTCGAAGCTCCTTCATAGCTGTAATTCTTTCATTCTTTTTTTACATCCACAGTATTAATAGAATATCAGTGCAGTGCATAATACCAGTTGGCGGCCATTAAAATTATTTATTCAATCAAGTAAGTATTATATTTTTGAGTCTTAAGTGTTTTATATGCGTATCGCAAGACGCCGGCAAGTTTACCGTGCAAAAAGTTAACATTATTTGGAGTAATTTTAACGCGCCCTTGTTTTATCATCAAAGTAATAAAATTTCATCTGTTCAATTTACATACGGTATTGAAAGTAAATCTTAATTTCCGTTGTTATTGCTTTTTAACATATGAGAATGTTACTAAACTTGAAAGGTAATCACAAGCTACTTATAAATTGGTCTATTTGTCTAGAGTTTTGCTAAAAAAATACTATATAACCTAAAAATGTAAACAAACAAATCAAAATTATCATAATCAAAATGGCGTTTGAGTCATGCAGCTACAAACCCTTATTTTCACCTTATTGGCTCTCTTTTGCAGTCTTTAGTACATTAGTACAGTCAGAACCATTAAAAGAGCCGCTGTATCGCCTTATATGCAGTTGGAAGAGATAAAATATTCTCTTCTGCAGTTTTAATACTCGTGGATATAGACAGACAATTTCAGAGATCCGTGGGCTAAATAAAAAAAAAACAAACCGTGAATTTGATATTGTATGTGTGACTTTATTGTTTCTGTTATTTTTGCTTAAAAAAATACTTATGATATATTTTCTTTTCAGAATGACGTTTAAAATTGTAAAAACATACAATGAAAAGACACAACAAGAAGAATTGTGTATTTGCCCATCAGCATGGGAAAAAAATAATGTTCTGTTCTGGCCTAACAAGAAATTCGTTAAAAGATGATGAATCCACGAAATCACACCTGTAAACAAAAAACACGATCACACTTATAATTCCCACTACAATTCCCTGTACCAGGACACCATAAACACACACACAAAGACATGCACAAAATATCACCCAAACCCAGAAGAAGACAGACAGAAGACAGATTCAATAACAAAAATATTACATTAACATCAAAAATTAAAATATATCTTAAGTCCGTATTTATAAACGCCGCTCAACTTTGAGTTCGCACTTGACTACAATCTTGACATATAAAATAGCGAAGTTCGAACTCACACTTGGTGACGTTAACAAATACGGTCCTTTAATTTATTAATAAATGTAATAATTTTACTTTTTTACTTACCTCTCTTCATCAAAAACTATTCCAAAATCATCCGTTGAAGAAAATATCTCTACGGAACCCTCACTCAAGTTTCGTATCGAACTTGGTATATCGTTTTCATTTGGTTCTGCAGAATTCCTTCAAAGAATGGGTAAATTAGATAAATTATTTTGTGATAGAATAGGACGTAAAAACAATTAAGTACATAGTTTTATACTTATTTGGACAAATTATTATTAGAATTTGATGCATTTGAACTCGAAGCTTCACCGGTAACTTCACCGATATTAGTAAGCTTCAGCATGTTTTCGTAAGCTTTGCGTACTTTTCTGCGGTAACCAACTGTTTTTTAACGATTTCCATATTTTTGAATTCATTTTCATCAATAATTCACTAATTTTGATAAAAAACACTCAATTTCTCAATTGCAACGAAAAAAGATGGCCGCCTGGCCCATTGGACACTTGTTACTCAAAGAAGCTCTTGCTTCCTTTCTAAAGATTGAAAGCAGTCTTTAGTATCATAATGCATATTATTGAAACTAAAACCTGCTTAAGAATACAGAGTTATTTCCCCTATGGAACTGCTAGTAGTACAACAGTAATCATTAAATACTTTATGCAGCTACATTCAAATACCTGTAACAAACTCACTTATGCAGTCAAACGGATTATAAGATGCGCAAACGCAGCTATTATGTAGCTTAAAGTGGTAACCTATCATTTACTAACTCTTATCTAAGGGCTTAAGAGGCAAAATAGTTCTTAAAAGATCTTTTGTAAGATTAAAGGTGATAATAGAATCAACTTTTAGCACTTAAAGTAGCCCATGCAGCTATAAGCAGCAACAGAAGCAATTGTATTACTTTAAACTGCTTCCGGAACTCTTATAACACCATTATACAACTCTGAGTAACAAAATAGGCAGCAATTTCAGCCAATTTGCTGGTTGGGAACGCCATACGCCAAAGGATATACGAGTAAATCGATATGATTTCCCACCCCCACATGCTTCGGAAGCTGTGTATTGTCTTTCCTTTTCTAAAAATAGGTACTTTCTTATGAACTGCGCTTTAATATGGTTGGCAGAAACAATAATTGTATTGGGTGCATTTGATGAATAAAAGCGGAAAAGCATCATGCACTGTAAGTATATTGTTGCGGTATACTTTAACAAAGATTCCCAAAGTGGTTCAGGTGGACCCTCAAGGGTCCACGAGAGAGTCGACGGGGTTCTACGTTGGCGTGACAAATAAATGGGGGTTCACAATTCGTAAGCGAGGGTCCACGAAACTTTATCTGGTTTCGGTAGTGAAGAACAAAAATGTTGGCTTGACTTCTAAATAAAATGAGTGAGAATTGATTGGTTCCTTGTGCTGTCAGTAGATGTCAAAAAAGTAAAGTTGTATGGAATCACTTTATTGACATCCACTCACAGTGCAATCAATTGATTAATCAACCAATCAATTTTCGCTTTTTTCTTCGAAAACTGTTGATAATTTATTTATTTATAGTTTAATTAGTATTTATATACATTTGTTATATTTATTTATTATATTTGTAGTATTGGTTATAATTTTTAGTATAGTTTATATAGGTATATTACGTATTTTGCACGCTCTATCTTTCTTATCAACTTTCCGTGGCTCGGGTTTGCTGGAAGAAATTTCTTTTGAGAGATGAGCTAACCTTTTGTGTCGTATTTCTATTTGTGATTTTATGTAAATCTGTCATGTGTGCAAAGAATTGTAAATAAATACATAAAATAATTGGTGGTTGGAACTCAGCCGCAACGCAAACTGCTATAGTTAGATCTACTCTTCACATTTTTTGTTAAGTTTAGGGAATATGGTAGAAATGTAGCTGCAGGGGTCCACTGAAACTAGCAAAATTTTTAAAGCGGTCTATGAGAAAAAAAAATTTGGAAACCTCTGCTTTAACACATACGCTCGCCAAAATGCATGCGACTTGCTGAGTTCTACAACGTTATCTTTCAAATCTGTATTTTGTTTCTAATAAAGTCCTCGTTATCTAAATATTATCACTTAATTTCTTTATTGTTTCATTTATTCTTTTCGGTAAAAGCAAAAGAATCTATGTCCATATAGTAATTTTTAAATGTTGTCTATGTTTTAGTTTTATTCTATTTGTGGTAAGGTCGGGGATTATACAACTTTAATAATTTTAAAGGTATATAGCAATATGTCTAATAGGTATTAAGTTACTAAACACTGATCCAGAACGTACATTCGCGACCTTTACATTGCATACCCATTTCTGCTCTCTGTTTTAATGATTCACATATTCGATTATACTAGTGGTAGGTAGCTCGCCGTCCGTCGCTCCTCTGGGAAATGCAAAGAGGTGGTTTCGGTGGAGTCAGCATAACGGAATACTTTTATAGACTTGATAATTCACCTATCTGTATAAGTAATTATTAATGCTTTATACATTTTTTTCAATCATAATATTTTTGAATGTAACATTTGGTGTTTTACTGAATAAATAAATAGAAATTAGAATACTTTCTTTAGCTACAAAGTTAAACCGTCAGACTATTCTGACAAACATTTAATTAAATTCAATATTTTATGAATGGCTTCCCGCGTAGTCGCGATTCCGCCAGTATCACGTAGCAAAGGGGATATACGTTGGAGATGATTGGTTCGGTTAAGTTCTGGTTTGATTAGTTATATCCAGTGACGATAGCAGCATACACTGAGCGCCAGTATTTGTCACTTTCCAGGGACATATATATTGGGACTCACCTTTTTGCCATCACGGAACTTAACCGATCCCTCGATGATCGTGTTTTCGTCCGCCATGCTGCTCACTCCATCACTTACAACACTATCTCGGCACGTCACGGCCGTCACAACACTCCTCGTCACAACACACGTCACGTCACGTTACGTCACTGTTTACACACACACTCACACACACCGCACGGTACGCGCGGCCGGCCTGCCGCCGCCGGCTCCGCGCCGGGCACGCAGCCGCGGCACCATGCGGTCTGCAACCGGGCACGGGGCTGCAACAATTTTGCTAAAATAAATAAAATATTCTAAAAATAAATAAATAATTCTTAAAAATGCTTTAATATAGCATGATCACTGACAACATCATCCTTTTTTCCCATTCAGCCTCCGACATCCAACAGCTCATCAAACCCCTGTGAGCATGGCAAGCCTGAGGTTTGACTTACAATGAACCGTCCAAGACCAAAGTCATGACCAACAGCACGAAACGTTGGTTTGTGGTAGACGGGCAAGAAATACAATAAGTCGACGTGTATATTTACTTGGGCCAGATAGTTTCCTTCCAGAACCGGCAAAAAGAAGAAGTGCGACGCCGCGTCGAAAATGTATGGAGGAGCTACTAGTCACATGATGAGTGAGGATGTGGCAAGCTCACCCAGAAGATGCTTATTCACTCGAACTTTAAAGAGATTTTAGTTACAGAAATACAGAAACAGACGCCAATTTATCCCTACAACTAAAGTTCTTCGATAGTATTTTCATATTTATTTAGAAAATGCATCCCATCCCGTTTCGCAAGGGTACGTAAATAGCAGAAGAAGTAACAATTTGTTTTTACGCTACATAGAGCTATACTCATCGTGAACTATTATTATATTTTAGTTATCTGTAATCGAACACATATCAACTACAGCACAATGTTATGTTATTATTATTTAAAAAAAAACATATATAAAATTGGAGGTCCTGATTCACTGACTCATCAACGCCCAGCCCAAACCCTCAAACCTAGAAAGCTGAAATTTAGTGACAAGATGTCCTTTTATGACGTAGGCAAGCACTAAGAACGATTTTAACAGTTTGGACCCATAAAAAACCGGCGTCCCAATTGTTAAAATCGTTATGTTATTCAATAATATTCAATAACAAAAGTCTCGACTACTGGACTTACTTGTTTTTTTCTTTTAAGTTTTTATCTAGAAAGTTGAAATTTGGCAAAAAGGTGTCTTTTATAACGTATGCAAGCACTAAGAAAGGATTTTTCGAAATTCAACCCCTAGGGTAAAATGGGGGTTCAAAGTTTGTATGGAGAAAACAATTTTTTTGGACATTTTGACTCGAAACTTCGTCAAGATGTACCTTGAAGCAAATAAACGGACCTATTTGCTTCAAGGTTCATCTTTCAAAAAATATTTCGCGATTTTTTGAAAATCATCCCCCAAGAGGTCAAGAATAAAATGGGTGACTAAAACAGTTCTTTGCGCGAGCGAAGCCGCTGGAAAAAGCTAGTAAAAAATAAAAAGATCTCGTTGCACTTGTATATCGTTTTTATATCCGAAAAATAAAAAAAATGTAGGTAATTATGTCTTTTATTAACATACTTTTTCATCAACACGTTTCAAATTTGGGGTATGTTTAGGAAGTCCTATCTTACAAGATTCGAAAAATTAATTCTTAGAATACCCAAAATAATCTAAAATTTTTACATTTGAAATCGTCAGAACAAGTTAAATTTTAGGTACGGAAAGATTGCAATATAAGAATAAGGCCACGTTACGAAACTGCGAAGTGCTATTTGGAAAGTTGGAGAAATAAAAGTGCAAAATGTGTTTGTGATAAAGGGCTTAAAAAATACGTTTGTATCGCTTATTTAGCGATACGTGCTATCTAAATGCATTAAAAAAGTGCTATTAATTGCTAAATAAGCACAAAATTCAATGTTGCAAATGTTGTTTTTAATTTTGCTATAATTTTTGTAAAAGATACACTACCTGTATGTAAGAAGTTCAAAGAAACGCAGAAGTCCATAAAGCGCGGTAAAAACACAATATCGTACACTATTTCACTTCGCACAAATGGAGCGAGTAAAGTTCGCGGTAAAGTGCGGGCGCGTGTGTCGTGTGGGTCTCGCGCGGGCGAAGCGGGCGCGCGCCGGGCGGTCGGGCCGGGACTGACGGCCCGGCACACCACGCAGCCGCGCATACCTACCCTACTCACTACTACAACACACATTTATCGCTGTAAGTAATTATCTGCCACAATAAAAATAAAATAATTCAACCTAGATTAAGTCTTATGTTAATCTGAGTGAGAGAATAAATTAAGTTTTCATTATTAATTTTTTTTTCTTTCCAAATTGGTTTGCTTTACTTACTACTACGAGCTTTGGGCCAAACGGTAGTGTGATATGCAATCTTTTCCGTAATGGGATACCACATACCTACGTCACTGGCTAATCGGAGTCGCTGTCAGCGAGTAGGTATTAATATGAATTCATTTAAAGGCTATAAGCTTACTAAAAGAAGGTAGATTTTAAACTATGTGGAACATGCGGAGTATTCTTCATGAGTTTAAAATAATTGATTATTTATTATATGACGTGTTACATCTGACATCTCACCTTGGTAATAAATAAATACATTTTTAATTTTTTACTTTAGATACCACAAAGGAAATCTTGACAGAGAGAGGCTTCTTCAATTTTTTTAAAGAATGCATTTTACAGCATACAATACAATACAATACACTACAAATATACTTTATCGCACACCAACATTATAGAATATGATACAGAGTAAAAGTAAACAACCCGTTAACCGGACAAGACTATGCAAACATGTAATACCAAAATCACACACTCTTTTTAGTTTTTTAAGGCGCTATTAGGTACTTAGGTACGAGTAGGTAATTGAAATTAAAATGCTTTTCTTATAAAATTATTTATGCTTTTCTCTCAATATTTAATTAATTCATTTTAGCCCTTGTGCCAGATTGTGGTCAAGAGCACCGTTATTAATAAAATAAAATTACATTAATAGAATTGTCAACGTATTAAGTTTAATATTCAAGAACTTCAGCATTTCCCCGCTCTTAATGCCTCAATACAAATTAAATAAATAACTGCAGCCATGTAAATATTCAGTTTCACTTTATCCATCTATCGGATGGACGGGCTGAGATGGGGCAGTGGGACAACCGGCGCTGGGCGGGGGGCACGGGGGCAGGGGGGCTGCTCTTCAGGGAAATTTTGACGAATGACATCCCCCGCCCCCCTCATTCTCGCACCCCGCATGCTGCACTCCGCTAATTGCGCTTTTAATGAATACTGATGTTGGGGGGGAGGTATAGGGGATACGATTTGTATAATTGCCGAAGTTTCCGCACCCTCTGTGATCGGTTATTGTCGCACGAAGTATGATCGTGGCTAATAATAAAATATTACGAAACACAAAATTGGATACTGCCACATTTCGAAATGTAAACGGATTCAAAATAATAGATTTTTTATATGTATGTTGATATTTATCTAAATAAAAGTTTTCTTATTCCAAATCACAATTTTTTGCTTATTAATGTTTAAGGTATTTTAATTGCTTTGTAAAAAGATTAGGAAGAATAGTACTATACCGGTATATAGAGCTACTGCTTTCGGAAACCGAGACCCCCATATAAGATATAAAAATCCATATAAAATCCTTTAGAAAGGAAAAATTCGAAAAAGTTAAATACGTAGCAAAACTCCCAAGGGTTATTCTCCCAATGAAGCAGATTATTTTTGTATAAGGAAATCCCAATTCTCATAAAAATTTCCGACTTCTTATACTAAGACAGTCAACTGATCGCTGAAGTTGTATGGAGTGGCGTGTTATTTTTTTTATGTTTCAGTTAGCAGATCACACCCTTAATTTTCTAAAAAAATTAAGGCACCCAAGAGACACAGTTTCACTGATTCTAATTCCCAGGAGATATAACATCGAGATGATCTGGAGCTGGGACGCGCTACATCACTCACCCGCGACGTGCTGTGGTCTAATTTTCTATTGTGGCCATATCGTAGATTTGCTCACTTCATGAAATGTTCGAGAATTTCATGAAATTTTATGAATAGTGTGTGCCTCACTAGTACTACGGGAGGTCACAACATTTTTGGTAACGATATCCTAAATGGCTTATTTTGAATTAACAAGATAAAGAGCAACTCTCTGATGCCAAATACGTTGGTCTGCCTGCGTAAAGTAGTTGCGTTCTCTGTGTAGGGCGCCTCAAAACCAAGTTATCATGACCAAAAAAAATGATAAGGTAAATGGCTGAGTAAGTTATATTAGGTAAGTACTAGTTGTTCTAATATCAGTAGCGTAAAAACTGACCAAATATTCAGTTGCGCTATGAAGCAACGAGCGTTCAAACGTGATTTATTGTGACCAAAAAAAAAACGATCAGGTAAATGGCTGAAAATTACAAATCGTAAACTGTCAGTACGTGCTAGCTTAGTGGCACCAAAACTGACCAAATATTTGGTTGCAATTCATAGTTATCGGCGATCTTAGTTCTTGTTTAATTGTAGTTTTACGTTTACTTAATACTTAGTTATAAGATTATTATTATTGTTGACAATGATTGTAATAGCAGTGAATAAAGTTTTTATCTATCTATCTATCTATCTAACTACCCATGTCTTAACGTATATTCTAGTATTTTACTAGTAAAGTGCTTGGTTTGAAAACGAAAAAAACACGCTTATATGACCGGTGAGGAAACTCTTCATCGATGATTAAAATATCTAATCGCAAAAAAATTGGAAATCTCACCCTGCTCCGTCATCAGACTCACCACCAAGTGTAGCAAATAGGTCATCAGTAGAAAACAAATGAGCGCAAGCGCAAGGGGTTTCGCAACAGCCATGGAAGAGTTATATTGCCCACCATGACACCATCATCAGATCAGCTCGATGGTAGCAATTGGAATTGTCAACGGACTCTTATAAACTTACAAAGTTTCAAATCGATACGATAATTATAATTAGGCTAAAATTGAATACCAACATTTTCTTACATTGTGACTTAGTTACAGGTGAAGCTAATAAAAAAGCGTGTTAAAATACCCACTCAGGTGAGATTCTTTGATTTACATATGTACTTACCATGATCCCAATAATCGTGATCGTAGGGTCGTGGGTTCGAATTCCGACCCGGATCATGTACCAATAAGTTTTTCGGAACTTATATACATTCCTGTCATATAACCGACGCTCTTACGGTGGAGAAAAGCAACGTGACGAAAACCTGCATGTATCAGCTGTATCAGAATAGGTTATCCCAACATTAAGACGTAAAAAGGCTGAACCGTCAATTTTGATATCGCTAGGTACCTATCTATACCTACTAAAATAGGCACCTGTACGCGCAACTTTGCAGCTCCCCCTCTGAAGCCACTAAATTTTTTACAATGACTCGTAATCTTGTCTGCGTTTTCAAACTTATCTTGTTCTTATTTGTTAAACTACGAAACGGTAGTAGAAAAAGAAAACTCTGGTAAGTAATTGGGAGTTTTTTTAATGAAATATTGCAATTGTTATCTTTGGAAAAATTTAAAAAACATCTTCTTCATCGCTGACGCCGCTGTCAAGGAATACAGAGGAATTTGTGAAAGAAAAAAATATGAATAAATTAAAAAGTTGACACAATACATGAATAACTTATAACGTTTTATTTACAAAACCAGCGCTTGGCGAGCACCAGCAGAGTGACATGGATTCGTTTAACTACGCACCATTTATCAATTATTTATATTTCTTGATTACCTACTACAAATATTATAGGAAATATATAATGTGAAACTATTAAAAAAAAAGGAGTTTAGGTCTCGTATAGTGCGCTGCATTCATGTTCCGCTGGGTTGCCACCACTACTGGTTAAACTTATGTGTTTGACCCCGTAGCTGGCTATGCTTGCCGAAAGCTGGTTTAACGTGAATGGATTCTAGGTCTGTGACTTACCACTATAAATATCTTCGTTTTCATTATTATCATTTTTTTCGTTTTCACCGGTTACTGATTACCTGTGTACCAAACAGGAATGCTTCTCACTGTCTTCCTTCCGGCCGTGATCAACTGGCGACAAACTAGTGGGAGTTTCTTTGCAGGCATTACTCCAGATATTAGACATATCATTGAACAATTTGTTTGCCGTATATATCGCAAACAATGGAGTGGAGTGATACATACACTCCAATATAATTATAAATTAATTCACTAATCATCTCACAATCTAATTAACTCACAATGTTATAGTTGTGTAGGGTAGCTACATAAATCGCCGCGGCAAAAGTATAAATACGGCCGGCGCATCTAATAAATGAGCATTCATCCAGCGGCACTCGGCGTTTCACTACTTCCCTGCTCGACCCTACCTGCGCATCTACCACGACCACAACATTGAAGACCCACGACGCTTCCGGTCGGCGTGTCGGAAAAGGGGCAGCCCACGGGACTTAGCAAATTTTCGAAATTTTTGCTGTTTTCTGGTTAGCGTTGGAGTGATCGTAAAGGGGCAAAAAAAAAAGAAAAAAAAAATTGTGGCCCCAAAGACTTAGCAAAATTTCGAGGAGTTGCGGTGTCTAGATGACCTCCCATTTTATTGCCGGAAATGGATAGAGGACCCTTCTAGGAACAACGTTTGTATGGGCCACTTTTTGATTGGGCCTGCTGAAGACATGGGGCCCTCCCAGTTTAATTGCGCGAATCGACGCAGTTTACGATGCTGATCAACCGCCCCATACATCACTTTGCGCTCCGGGGCCTCCTTAGGGCCCCACGGGGCCCTTGCCCCCTTAGAGAAATAACTGCCTTTCGGCGGGACTTGGACAAATTTCGAGGAGTTGCGGTGTTAAGATGACCCCCCATTTTCTTGCCGGAAATGGATAGAGGACCCTTCTAGGAACATCTTTTGTATGGGCCACTTTTTGATTGGGCCCCAACTGGGGGGCCCAGGGCCCCCCACCCTGCTGAACACATGGGGCCCCTCCGGTTTTATTGCGCGAATAGACGCAGTCTACGATGCTGATCAACTGTCCCATACATCACTTTTCGCTCCGGGGCCTCCTTAGGGCCCCACGGGGCCCTTGCCCCCTTAGAGAAATAACTCCTCGTTATCTAAATATTATCACTTAATTTCTTTATTGTTTCATTTATTCTTTTCGGTAAAAGCAAAAGAATCTATGTCCATATAGTCATTTTTAAATGTTGTCTATGTTTTAGTTTTATTCTATTTGTGGTAAGGTCGGGGATTATACAACTTTAATAATTTTAAAGGTATATAGCAATATGTCTAATAGGTATTAAGTTACTAAACACTGATCCAGAACGTACATTCGCGACCTTTACATTGCATACCCTTTTCTGCTCTCTGTTTTAATGATTCACATATTCGATTATACTAGTGGTAGGTAGCTCGCCGTCCGTCGCTCCTCTGGGAAATGCAAAGAGGTGGTTTCGGTGGAGTCAGCATAACGGAATACTTTTATAGACTTGATAATACACCTATCTGTATAAGTAATTATTAATGCTTTATACATTTTTTTCAATCATAATATTTTTGAATGTAACATTTGGTGTTTTACTGAATAAATAAATAGAAATTAGAATACTTTCTTTAGCTACAAAGTTAAACCGTCAGACTATTCTGACAAACATTTAATTAAATTCAATATTTTATGAATGGCTTCCCGCGTAGTCGCGATTCCGCCAGTATCACGTAGCAAAGGGGATATACGTTGGAGATGATTGGTTCGGTTAAGTTCTGGTTTGATTAGTTATATCCAGTGACGATAGCAGCATACACTGAGCGCCAGTATTTGTCACTTTCCAGGGACATATATATTGGGACTCACCTTTTTGCCATCACGGAACTTAACCGATCCCTCGATGATCGTGTTTTCGTCCGCCATGCTGCTCACTCCATCACTTACAACACTATCTCGGCACGTCACGGCCGTCACAACACTCCTCGTTACAACACACGTCACGAGTATGTGGAACTCTCGGTGACTCTTGGGAACTAAATTGTGAGATAAAACTGGGATACACTAAGATAAAGCAATTTTTTTAATGTCAGCAAAAATAGCCGCCTATATATAGTAGACAAACAGTCAGGCGAAAGGTTTCTTATCGACACCGGTGCGGAAATATCTGTCTTGGCCGAGACAGGTTAGGTTAGGTTAGGTTAGGTTAGGTTTTTTTTTTTTTTTTAAGCTTTTTACCTCTGACATGGCGATCAGAGACTGTTTTAACTTACTTGTTTTTTAACAATATTTGATTCAAGAGACCCAAGTTATTCATATGCTTAAGTATATATAATTCAATATATATACTTATCATAACTTATCCATCTTGTTTCTATTTATGACTTTTTTGGCTATATATGTGCAATAGTTAATAACAGTCTGCCTTAGTTTTTTATTGCTAAATAATTCGCTTATCGTTTTAGAGTTTAACTTCTGCTGGATTATTTGTTCCGCCTCATTTCTTATTTTTCCAAAAACAGGGCACTCAAAAAGAATGTGTGCAACCGTTTCTCTAGTACCAGGTTCACAGATGCACGATGGGTCCCCCTTACACTTAAATCTATTCAAGTATTCTGAGAACCCACCGTGCCCCGTCAGGATCTGCGTCAATTCGGCAGTCGTTTCAATTTGCCTCACTATTTTATAGGCCTCAATTCCGTCTGGAAGGAACATCTTTGTAACAGAGGCTGTCTCCCCAGACTTGTACCTCCGGTTCCATTCGTGAAGCGACTCCGTTCGGATCTGTCGCTTCACGAATGACAGCGGGCAGTGATCTAAATCCGGTTTCTTTTTCAGCTTTTGGGCCGCTTCTTTTGCAAGAATATCTGCACGCTCATTACCATCCATTGCTGCATGAGCTTTAATCCAAAACAAGGATACTTCCTTGTTTTGAAGTGAGCAGAGCCTGATGTTGTTCCTTGTTTCAAATGCCAGTGCATTACAGGTGTTCAGGTTAACCACTGTCTCCAGTGCAGACATCGAGTCGCTGTATATTCCGAAACTTTTTTCCGAGCGTTTCAGGATGATTCTCGTGGCCTCACATATGGCCAGCAATTCCGCCTGGTAGACCGTACAGTGCGGTGATAGCTTTAGTTTGGCGACCCCGATCTCGGCTTCACTATTCCACAGGGACAGAGCTGCTCCGACCTTGCCGTCGATTTTGCTACCATCGGTGAATATTCGCACTGTTTGATTTTTGTGGTTCAACACATCTTGAGGGTCTACCAGACTCACGAACTGCAAGCTCATATGTTCAGCCGGATGAGATAGTTCGGAACATTTAACTACCTTCTCTACCACAGCGTCTCCCAACTCGGGCCGGGGTACGCCTCTCCGAGCTTTATACAGGGCGGCTGCCTCCTGTATCCTTAGATCAAGAGGCAGCATCCCGGACAGCACAAGTGCGGAATTGAGGGAGACAGTCCGGTACGCTTTGGTGAGCTTTTGAGCAAACCCAAATATGCGTCTAGAGTTGCAGAGGCAAAAGCCTGCCTAACGTCGGCTAAGCTTCACCTCGGTAACTCTAGAAACATAAAGACTGCAGTCACATGGGCAGTGGAACGTCTCTACCAGCTAGTTGCTGAAGCGGAAGGAACGAAAGGAAAAACAGACTAAAAAGATATAAAGACTCAGGAAAGTAGATTGGGAGCTAAAGGAGGAAAAGAACAAGAACTGGGATCGGACAGCTTTGAAGCCTCCCTGCATACTAAAACAATGCAGGACTTGATGAGGAGTTTAAAAGAGCACGGTCAGCTTGTTATGGAGTGCAAGCAACACACTCTGACCTTCACTGACCAAATAAAGTCGGCTACAGCCTCAGGTGAAGCAGCGAAAATAAAGCGCAAGCAACAAGCAGAGCCGATACATTCCATAGTCGTATCCAGTGAAGGCGACAAAAGCGAAGAGGTCCTCGAGAAAATTCGAACCGCAGTAAATGCCAGGGCCGAAGGCATACAAATAGAGCGATTGCGAAAGGCCAGAGATCAGGTTAGGTTAGGTTAGGTTAGGTTAGGCTTTTTTTTTTTTATTTGCATTATCTTATCGTTACTTTTTATTATGCAACGGTTGATTCTGAATTTATTATAAAATTACATAATTGAATTAATCTAATTATTTATTTATTCAACTTTTTTTTTATACTTAATGTCTTTTATTATTGTTTCTGTATTTCATCATTATTATTATTATTTTACTAAATAGTTGATCCATTAGCTCTTACTGCACTAAGGAGGATACTTGAGGCGTATTTTATGAATGAATTTCGGTATTTGTCATTACATATAAATATTTCCAAATTAGACTCTGTTATAGGGATTTCTATTTCGCACTGTAGGTCGAATCTCTGTCTACCATATTTTGGACAATAAATTAAAATGTGTTTTATTGTTTCAGGACTTTCATCATCGCAGGTGCAAGACGGATCATCCGCTAGCTTAAAGCGATGCAAATAATCGCGCACTCCGCAGTGACCAGTAAACAATTGCGTAAGTATGTTGTTAATGCCTGTTTTACTTATTATCTTGTGCGCCTTTTTCACATCCGGGAAGAACATCTTCGTAGTTGACCCAGTACCAGCCTCAGTATATCTTCGCTGCCAGTGCTCTATTGTAGAGACCCTTATGAGATATTTAGCGTAGGACAGAGGGAACCTCGCGTAAACGGGTGCTGTCTTTTTCTTTAGTGCTGCATTTTTAGCGAGTTCATCTGCTCTCTCGTTACCAACAATGCCCGCGTGTGCCTTGATCCAGACGAGTCTGATTATTTTATTCCTCACGTAAAGGTCTGTCAATTTCTCTTTGATCTCGGCTGAAATTGGATTTTCCGAGAAGTCTCTGCAGATGGTTTCGAGGGACGATCTTGAGTCACTGAGAACATAAAAGTTATTGATATTCTTAGCTTCCTCTGCGCAGTATTGAAGGGCTCTATGGATAGCGATTAATTCAGCCTGATACACGCTGCAATAGTCAGCCAGCTTCATGGTAACGTTTCTCACCTCTGTGCCCCCTCGCCAACAAGTCAGTGCTTCCCCCACCTTATTCTCTATTTTGCTCCCGTCAGTGTATATTTTCATGCTGCCATTGTCCAAATCATCAACTTCCTGTTGAGTAGTAACCATTCCATATTGGAGTTGAACCCTCGTTGCTGGATGTGGGAGAGAAAATGGACTGGTCCTATTCTCTAGTTTTCGTCCCGGTAGTTCCTTAAGAGGTTTCCCCCTTTTTATATTTTTTAATTCGATTTGTTCTTGAGCCCTAAGGTCCAGCGGAAATATTCCCGACAGGACAGCGCATGAAACTAGAGATGCGGTTCTGTGTGCCCGGCAAATTTTTATCGAGAACATTCTGGTTATCCGGTTGAGCTTCTCAATGATGTATAACTTTTGTAAGGCAGACTTCCAAGCACTAGCAGCATAGAGAATGATCGGCTCAATCACCGCTATGTAAAGGGTTTTAACGATCTCTGAATTCAATCCCCACTGTGTTTTTACTGCGCGGGCAAGCATTTTATAAATGTTCGCTGCCTTTTTAGTTACCTCTTCGAGATGGTTTTTAAAAGTGAGATTAGAGTCTATGGTTATACCGAGCACTTTCAGCTTGTCCCCCAAACAAATCTCAACGCCGCTTAGGAAAAACTTTGGACAATCGAATTTTAATTTGCGTGTAACTAAAATTGCCTGGGTCTTCTGAGGAGCAAACTTCATTTTGTGGCACTTCCCCCATGCTGAAATAATGTTTTGAGTGCTATTCACCTTTCTTTCCAACTCAGCTGCAGTCTTCGCTTCCGCAATAACCAAAATGTCGTCAGCAAATGCCTGGACGTGTGCCTGACTTTCCTCAACGTTGTCCAAGAGTGGGTTAAGCTGCACGTTCCACAGCAAAGGACCACAAATGGAACCCTGTACGCATCCTTTGTCAGTCGTTCTAGTTGCCTGAGCACCTGCGTAACAAACCTTGATAGACCGATCGCTAAGATAACTTTTTACCAAGTTTGAAATTTTTGAGTGTACTTGCATTTTATGTAGCTGTAGCAGAATGGCTGGCCACCAGGCATTGTCAAAAGCCCCTTCAATGTCTAGGGACACTACAGCAACCAGTCTCTTTTTGCTCAGACCACTCTCGATGACTGTCATCGCGTCATAAAGGGCATCTTCTGTGCTTCTTTGAGGTGTAAAGCCATATTGTCTGCTGTTCAATTTGCCCTTTCTCCCGAGCCACCACGCTAGTCGGCTTGCGAACGTCTTTTCTAGGATTTTCCCCAGGACCGGTAACAATCCAATAGGTCGATAGGATTTAGGGACAGTATAATCATCTTTTCCTGGCTTTGGGATGATAACGACGTGTGCGTTTTTCCATTTTACGGGGAAGTATCCTAATTTGAGGCATTGGTTGAAAATAGCCAGAAGAACATTAGGGGTTGCTTGATATGCTTCGTAGCACATGTCTAAAGTAAAGCCAGGCGCCTTCTTGGGGTTCATTGAACGGAAAACCGTCTCGATTTCGTGGTGGCAGAAGGGAGGGCAAATGTTCTCCGTGTCAGTGTCATCTTCGTTTTGTGTCTCCAGATGCTCTACCTCTTTTCTAATCTCTCTATGCTCTTCGCTATCTGCTAGAGGATCATCACGGGGATAAAAGGTATCGGCCAGAAGATTCACCGAGTCCTGCGGCATAAGACTGACGCCTGCGCCAGGATCTCGAAGCAAATTGGAATCCGACATTCTGTTAGCTTTCGTTAATATACGGTATGCACATTGCCACATGTTCTCTCTTTCTTGTTTTGTACAAAATTCCTTCCAGCTTTCCGTTGCTGCATCCCCCATTCTTTTCTTGTAATTGTCTTTAGTCCTCATGTATTCATTTATTAAATATGGTTTCCTCTGTGAGTTTGCTTTTTGTATCTTCCTTCTTAGGCGCTTTACTTCATTTTTAAGTTTAGTTAATTCTTCTGTCCACCACTTAGTTTGTTTTGTTTTTTTCCGTTTGTTTATAGTTGGTATTGTGTGTCTCGCCGCAACCTCAATGGCATCAGAATATTTAAACACTATTGAGTCCATTTCTTCTACAGAGTCTGCCGCCTCCACATCGTGCTCCAGTAGCTCTCTCTGCAGCAAAGCTTCTCTGAACAGGTCTCTGAATTCGCTCCACTTAGCTTTTTTAGTGTTGTATTTTCGTGTGGTGGTGGTTGCCGACTGGTCTCCCTCATTCCGAAGTAGCAAGTCAAACAGTATCATACGATGATCAGAAAGGGTTGCAAATTCAATGTCTACATGCCACTGGGTGACCTTGTTCACCAAGGTATTCGAGACCGATGTTACATCTACTATACTTTCGTAAAGCCTTCCTCCCCTATAGATGTGAAATGTAGGAGTGTCTCCGACATTGACGACATTTTGATCGATCTGAGCTAGCAACTCTGTATATTTCATTCCTCTCTGGTCCTCCTCCAACTCCCCCCACCAGGGACTCTTTGCATTAACGTCTCCTCCGATGAGTATGTGCGGCGTATTAAGCGCCGCTACCGTATCCTGCAGCTTTATGAGATATGGCTCAATATCCTGGTCACCTTCCAAATACACGTCAATAAATCCTACACTAAGATCATCAGCTTGCAACAAACAGACCACTACATTCTTTGTTGTCAGCTCAGGTCTTTCCAATACTCTAAGGTTAGGATCGATAACAACTATGGCCGACTTAACAGGGTCGTTTGGATCACTAGGGTGTTTTTTCTGAATTACTCGGTGGCTTAAGGACAAATACCCTTTCGCTCCGACATATGGCTCTTGGGTTAAAAGAAGCGATATGCCTCTGGACTCTGCCTCTCTTATGCACTCTCTAGTGGCAGCCAATCCTCGACCTAGATTGATTTGTCCAAGTTTTAAGCGGTTCTTGTTAGTGGCCAAGCAGCACCGGCCCCGTGCCATTGTAAAGCCCACTTTTGGGTCCGGCCCGTCCACTTTAGCAGTAACACACCTTGCTTCTGGCGAGCCGGTCCCATTTCTGCCAAACAGGGCATTCCGAGCTATACGCGGGGTGCGGCTGGTCGTCCTTGCAGTTCGCACATTTTGGAGCCAAGCTTCTGTTGCCACAATTCCTGGTATCATGGGCTTCGGCACAGTAGCCGCAAGTCAATAAGGACTCGCAGTCTTTAGCCATGTGTCCAAAGCCCAGGCACCGGTAGCATTGCATCAGTGGACTTTGATCTACAGCCGGAACGATCTGAAAACCTATGCGCAGCCTTTGGTCCACCAATACCTTCCACAAGCTCGTAGTTACTTCCACAATTGCGTTGGACAGTTCATTAGACCGACCTTTCGTTCTTCGGATGACTCTGACCGATCTCTGGTCATCAGGCAAGTGCTTAACCATGTTCCCATTTTGGCTGAGAATTGCCTCCTCGATTTTGCTATTGCTCAAGGAGTTCAGGATTCCGATGAGGCGCAAGCGTGGTTTACCTTCTGCCGGCTGCGTAACTGTTAATTTATTATTGGTATTCTTAATCGTCGTCATTAAACGATCCCTGTCCGTAGTCGTATCACAAGAGATAACTATCTTACTGTTACGGGCTTTGCGGAGGGCGTTAACACCTATTCCCATGCCAATTACGTCTACTCCGTTCCGTATCTGTTCTGCAACATCATCGCTGCCGTCTCGTGGGTCGGTTGACTCCACTATTAGTGAGTATCGCGGTGAAGACACTGTTTTGGCGGTTTTAGGTTTATTGTAAAGTCCCGTTGATACTTCGGCGTAGGTATGTTTCGGTGCAGTCTGTGGCTTCGGTCCCTCTCCCTGTCCCACGTGCGGGGCTCCCGGTACTGAGACCACGGGGACAGTCCGCCCATCCGAGATCGTTTTCGGTAGGGCTTTTACCGCTTCCAAGATTTTTGCCGTCGTACTAGTCAACGGGCGAATGCTTTCCGGAACCTCAAAGACCACCATCTTCCTTACACTTTCAATCTCCACGCGAATAACTCGGTTCGATTCCACTAAATCGGCCATCGTGTTCAGATTTTCTTTAATGGCGGCCGAGTGCCTTCTCTCTAAGCAGGGGAACTGTTTTCCCGGGGAGTCCCACATACCCCTCTCGACCCCTGACGAGAGGGGATGCGTAACGCATTTTTCCCAGCGTCAAAAAAAAAAAAAAAAGGTTAGGTTAGGTTAGGTTAGGTTAGGTTAGGGGGACACCCCACAGTGCTGGCTTCCTCGTAGCGTTCCCTGGGCAACGCCGTGTCTGACCACCGTAACGGAGTGGCAGACCGGCGGCTAACGAGCACTGTGCGTCGTAGACCTTTTGCGGTTACCTACGACATTTGCGGTTTGCGAATATGGCAAAACGTTTAACGCGGGACGCTTCCGGGCGTTTCGTAAAAGGCCCTTCTCAGGGCCAACCAAAAGGCCCTTCTCAGGGCCACCCAAAAGGCCCTTCTCAGGGCCACCCCGACGATCTGTCGGAGGCTAGTCGCCCACCATCTGCGGCTAGCTTACTCAGTAGGGCGGACGAGTTGCTGGACTCTGATAATGAGTCATTTCTGTCAGTCGACCAATCTGCGGCTGATAGCGAGTGCCAAGCTCAAAAGAGGTCGTATTACTTGCGGCAAGGGTCCAAGGACTCTGAGGGTTCTGCCAAGGGTAATTCCAAAAAGAAGGCGAAGGTCAAAGAGACTTCAAAAGCCACAGTGGCTGACACCCACGACGTGGGCTTAGTGGACGCCCAACGCCAGCTTAACCTGGGCAAACGGGCTCAGCTCCAGGCAGACTTGGAGGAGAAGATCGCTGCCAGCGAGCAAAAGGCGCGTGCAGCCCGGGCCAGGGCTTAAAAAAGGTTAGGTTAGGTTTTTTTTTTTTTTTTAAAATGAATTTACAGTCTGCGGACTCTCTGGTCCGCACTTTTTTTATTTTAAAGTTTTTGAATGTTTAATTATAGTTTTATTTACAAATCGCTCCATGTAATGATGAGCTCGTCATATTTTCTTAAAAACTAAACTTATCTACTTAAAACTATTATTAATATTATTATTATTTTTTTCTTTTTCTTGGCTGTTTTTTTTTCTATTGTTTATTGCTATAACATTATGCTAGCTTACAGACAACTTAACTATGTTACAACTTTTTTTTTTTTTTTTTTTTTATATCGGCACCGTTTTTAATCAATCGTCCGGTCAGATGGTAACGGAGACGAGGGTGTTTGCTCCAGGGTAGCAATGATTGCATCCCGTACCGGCTCGTCTCCGCTTTTTATTGCCATCCTCAGGTTGTATTCTATAATTTTGGAATCGGTGGCCAACTCCGCACGAGCGATTAGACGAGCCGTGGCGTCGTCGGTCACGCAGTCCGTGAAATAGACACAGGTCTTTGTGTGTCGGGAGATGGCCACCACCGCATGTGGGACGCTGGTGAGTATATGTGATCGAGCTGCCGTGGTACGTATTATATATACAGTCTCAAATTTAAGTCCCTGAGACTCGTGGATGGTCAGGGTGCGAGAACCCTCATTTTCACCGAAACCCTGGCTGATGAGGAAGGTCTTTTCAGCCTGGGTGTGGACTAGGTATAAAGTGTTGTCCGTCCTGGGTATTCTCGCTCCCGTGTATCGACTCATCTTGAGGGACCTTATTGTGGTTCTGGCCGAGTATATGCCCCCATAAACCTCGCTGAGGGCATACGCTACGTCCAGTGGACTTCTCCACGTACACAACAGCTCTTTTGTTATGTTAGTGATTTTGTTAGGTCTAGTGTACTGTAGCCTGAAGAGGTTGTTCCTATCTATGTAGGGCAGTTGGTTGTTATCCCCTATCAGGAGGGCTTTGTCGGCTTTCACGATCTGGATTGCAAGCACTACGGCACCGAAATGGTTCATGAGGGCCTCATCCACTATGAGGCGTCTGCATGATTCGCCCTCATGGATCCCATTAACCAGTAGTGACGCCATGGTTCTTACTCGGCGTTTTGTTTGTCGCTCTCCAAATCGCGGCACCAACTTTTCCCTCAAGTCCTTGGTGGCCTCGGTGGTGGTTGTGACTATGATATCTTCTTTCAAGTCTGTTCGAGACACCACCCAAGTTGTTTTGCCGCAACCAGGGACCCCATTGACCCAGGTGAATGTGGTTGTGGTCCAGTGCTCCAGTACTTTGCCTTCGGAAAGGCCACCTGAAATAGCGTTGGCCATCCCAAGTATCCTCTCGTCCAGCATCACCTTTGTGCACTTCGCCACTACCACTATTGATTCGCCTGTTGGTACCCGGAAGCGTAGTTCCCCACCTTCCTGTTGTTCACCTTCCCCTTTCGGCTGGTTCTCCTTCTCTACAAAGCCCACGCCATTGCAGTAGGCCGCCATGTAGTCTCCTGACATCTTGCCAAGTAAGACTTTGCAAGCATCATTGTCGTACACAGCAGCCTCCCCCTCGTCCATTAGAGTTTGCAGCAGCTCCTTATTGCCATGCTGGTAAGTTTGCGGTATTTTGCTGCACACATCCTCACTTACTTTTCGCGTGGCTTTAGTTGCGGCTACGAACTCCATGAACGCGTTCCACATGTGCTCCTGTGGAGTGGCCGCCGGAAGAAGGGTTGGGGGGGAGACTTGACCCATATCTGCCCTAGTTCGCAACTTGAGCTCGATGGTGTTAGTAGGTGGTTTCTTTGAAGTCTTGGCCTTCTGAGAACTCGCTCTCCAAGCTATTTGTTTGGTGTGTTTAGCGCTTTTATGTGGAATATGTAGGTTGGCCTGTGTGAGGGTTTTTGTAAGTTGGGACATTTTCTTTTCTCCGTCCCTGCTCTCTTTACTGCGCCTCGCTTCTGCCCTCTCCGCCTCCACTCTTTGCTCCAGTCTTTCCGACCCACTGAAGTCAGGATTCCTTACCGGATGTCCCCAGTAGTCGGTTGGAGTAGCGGGAGCGCCTTGGTCTCGATCTTGCGATATAAGATGACCCAGGTGTTGACCTCGATCCTCGTACACCACAATCTCATGGTACTTGGAGGCTGACAGGGCTCCTATGTAGTCCCTGGTTTCACCTCTCGTGTACCCCACGACCATTGCGTCCACGCTGAACTTTTTGGGTGGAGTGGTACCTTCCGCGCCCCGGCTACCCACTCTTTGCAGCATCTCACATGCTTGCCTGAACTCAGTAGTGTCGTCGGTGCTGAACAGTGCGATAGATTTGTTTTTCTCTCGCACTATCCTGCATCGCTGACCTTCGATGAGAACCTCTGGCAAAGCATTGTAGACTTTACGTCTCATGGTGATTTTAGAGGTGCTGCCGTTGAGAAGGGCGCCGAGGCCCGGTGAAATGTAGACGGAAGTTTTGGCCCTGGCGTTGCAGAAGGCTATTCCCATTGTCTCCGTGTTGTTATCCATAAAGAGTGCAACTCCCCGGATTCGGATGCCAGGCCTACCTAGTTCCCCGTGTTGTGTGATTATGTAGTTTGTTGGTTTGTGTGATGTCGGTATTTGTGTCTGTGTCATATGCAGTGTTGTACTTTGTGTGGTCTCTGCTGCCGCACTAGGTCTGTCTGGTTGGCTTGACGTTAGGGTGCTATTTCTGCCAACCGCTATTGCAGCCACCTGTTCCATGTACGACAGCATTTTGGTTCTGGTTGCTTTGGACGCCAGGAGCTGCGGCATTATGTCCTTTGTGAGGTTTTCATTGATGTTGCACTCCAGATCATGTCGGTGGGTTAGGAAGCGCGGGCATTCCAGCAGAAGGTGCCAGACCGATTCGCTACAGGTCGGGTCATACTCGCATCCGGGATTGCTTCTCAGTCTGAACCGGTGCAGGTATTCCCCGAACCCGCCGTGCCCTGTCATTACTTGGACCTGAAGAGGGCTCAGCCTTGTTTCTCTTACCAGTTTGTATGCACTGCTTACGTCTGGGAGAAAGGCTTTTGTTGTTGACCCGGTCTGGGAGGAGTCATATCTGTCCTGCCACTTTAGCAATGACTCCTCTCTGATCTTTCGTTTGATGTATGACAAGGGCACCTCCGCGTAGTCTAGCTCCTCTGCCTCTTTTTCCGCACCCTCCTTGGCCAGTTGGTCGGCCCTTTCGTTCCCTGCGGTACCGACATGGGCTCTTAGCCAAAATAGCCGCACCTGTCTCCCTTGAGCACGGATTTCTGCTATGCACTCTTTGATGGTTTTTGCGAGAGGGTGGATCAGCTTTGGGCCGTTCAGTAGTTCCAGAGAAGACCTTGAGTCGC
>OX465257.1:19179987-19218863 GCA_949987775.1 Aproaerema taeniolella | reverse complement strand
GGTCAGTCGCTGCACTATAATGTCTTGAACTGCAAACCATGGATCGTAGTCCAGCGTACCCCGAATTCGTGTTACTGATCTATACTCAAGTAGCAGTCGTCTTTGTTTTTTTTTTTGTGAGAGAAAGAGACAATCAATACTTAAGTATAGATCAAGTCTTGAGTCACCTTCTGTAATACGGGCCTTAATCAAAAAAAAAATACTGGCAACAGGACACTTCGCTAAAACTGTAACTGTTACACTGGTATAACTGTGATATCTGTATCGTCACACCGTCACTCAAATCTTGGGCTGTTACGGTCACTAACTTGGCCTGTTGAGGTCAAGAGTCCTCGACCTCCCTCGGAGTCTACGACCGTCATGCTCAGCTAGACTGAACCCCGAACTAGTCATTATAAAGATTACGCAACTAGGAATCCATTCACGATTAGTTCTTGGAGCAGTTTTTTGTGAATGCACGCGCAGCACCGATTTTAAGTATAATTGTCTAATTTTTTTTGTGTGATTTCTTTACTTTAAAAAACTTTAGGCTTTCTTGATTTTGATGAAAAAGATTCAGAAATAGAGCACCTGGATCATATTTTTTTATTCTTTTCTACGTTCTATTTTCAAAAGTGATTTTAAAATGTTCTAAAGTTTATAAGTCACGAGCGACATTAGGTTTCATGAAGAACCTCTATTAATCTTTTTTTGCTACATTTTGAAAAGATTTTTTGTTTTAGAATAAGTTTAAATGTGTTTTTTTTTAAGTCTTTAGTTTACTTCTTGTTTTGTTTTTTGCTATTATGCTGATGGCCTCGTTGTCAAAGCTTTAATATTTTGAAAAAAAAAACTAGAGCGACTTGGAATACAGCTTTGAAATATAGAGCCGGAAGATTTAGCTCACCTTAGTAGTGTATTATTGGGCATTCTAGACCACCTCCGCTCTCACAGCCGTACAGCTCACTCCGTTCGCTTCCCGGCTTCGCTCCGGTGATCTAGTATACCCAATAATACACGGGAGTTCGTTGTCTAACAATCGACCGCATTCCTAACTCGTCGGCTGCGAGCCCCATGGTAAGTAACTCGCTGGGAGCCCATGGTAAGATCCAACCCACCGACCCTAATACGTTCGATTGCTGGAACCGTGGTAAGTATCCTGCTGGGAGCCCGTGGTAAGAACCTCCCATCGACCGCATTCCTAACTCGTCGGCTGCGAGCCCCATGGTAAGTAACTCGCTGGGAGCCCATGGTAAGATCCAACCCACCGACCCTAAAGCATACCGGCTGCGAGCCCCGTGGTAACTCGCTGGGAGCCCGTGGTAAGATCCAACCCACCGGTTGCATTCCTAATTCCTGCCTACATATTTATATTAAATTAGAATGAGTCTACAAGAACTAAAATCGCTATTTAAGTAACTAATGTGCTCCCATCTCTAAATACTTACTCAATATTACCATACCAACACATAATTACCATTACCATTACCATTACCTTTACCTGGTTACCAGATGGGATTGGGGGTATTATGGGAAATAAAGTTTTACACAAGGAATGAACTGTTGCTTTCTTACAACAGTCATGGAAGATTATTCTTATTTTTATAAAATTAAATTAAATACACAAACAAAGCTGGAATGAAGTTAGATGAAACACGATTTCTTGGCAGCAGTATATGACGAATCTGAAAATAAAAGAAAACTAAAATAAATGCAATGAATAATACAAAATCTCAATTTTAAATAACTAAATGGTTTACCTGTGAATAGCAATTTAACTGGATTTACCAACACCATTGAATGTCTTGAAAAAGAAGTACAGCCTAAAACAAATAAACTAACTTTAAATATAAATAATTATATTTCTAGAATATGCTTCTACAGAACGAAATTCTATAGTTTTACGTTGAATTCATTAAAATACGAATTTTTTTATAGGTACGTTTGTGATACAACGACTGTATACCAAAAAATCTTGCTAAACTTTATAATATGATATAAAATAAATTGAAACAGATAATAATAAAAATATTATACCTTCATAGAATTTCGAGTTTACCATAAATATGTAATTATTATTATTATGTTGCGATTTGTATTAATTTTACACGATTTATAAACTGTAAAAAGTGAGCTATTACGTTCGTTATTATAACATGCTGTAATTTAAATATTAAAATGAGCTTACGCAATTTTTGAACTGAAATGAATTCCAATTAAAATAACAGTTTTTATGAAAGTTTTATTTTAAATGGTTTTTTACAATTTTAGAACTGAAAAAGTTAGCGTTAAATGTTCCAATTATTACCATGTTGTAAATAAAATATTTAAATGAATTTATGCAATTTTATTGAAAAAATAGCAATTAAAATCACGATTAACATGTTTAAATGAATTTACACAATTTTTGAACTGAAAAAGTTAGCAATTAATGTTCCAATTATTACCATGTTGTAATTAAAATATTTTAATGAGTTTATGCAATTTTGATGAAAAATAGCAATTAAAATCACAATTAAAATGTTTAAATGAATTTTCACAATTTTATAACTAAAAGTGAGTTAATTTTATTATTATTATCATGCTGTAATTTAAATATATTCAATTTAGCTTGCACAATTTTGAACCAAAATAGCAAACAAATCGCAATTGTTGTTATACTTTAATTTAAATATTGCAATGATTTTACACAATTTTTGAACTTAAAAAGTTAGTGATTAATTTTAAATTTTTTACCATGTTGAAATTAAAATATTTAAATGAGTTTACACAATTTTGAACTAAAAAATACAATTAAAATCGTTAAAAAATGCATGTAGGTACTTACCAAATTTTCCCGATTAAAATCACTTTAACATTTTTGTTAAGTAAATCACTCTTAAATCTACATTAAAAAATAAAGAACTATAAATGCACCAAACTGCGTCCAACGCCTTCGTAGCCTGGTAGTGAATGAGCTTGACGTCATTTTTTTCCCACGAGCAAGTTAGTGTAAGAGCCTGCTATCATTTTTGTAAGTTAAATTTACAGGCTCACGCCTGTCATCCCTAAGGGGGTAGGCAGTGCATCAGTAGTTCTAGAAAACCACTTAGCCTTCGCACGCCAAATGTACGTACACCTGGTGTACGAGATTACTATCGCAAGCGACGTAAACAATCGCGCGACGTGGTAACACGCCATGTTTGACACAAATGATGAGGGTTATTGGAACATAATGTGTAATGGTGAGACATTTTTTGAGTAAAATAACACACATTTCAGTAAAATTTACATTATTTCAGTAAAATAAGTACCTATAATTGAATATTTTTAAAACGCTTCCCGCGTTGAGAAATATTCTAAAAGAAATTAATGTCAAGAAAAATATTCACCGTAAAAGACATTTGTACTCACGACTCTAGAAATAAATCTTCTGATATTCTACCGCGCTACAAATTGTGCGTTAAAGAATTAGACAATTCACGGCTTGACCACAAGGATAATTGGTTTAGTTTAGACCATTGGATAGCTAACCCAAAGTCATAGGCTTAATCTCATTCATGTTGATTTTTTCCCTTAAATTATTTCTATTTTCATTAATTACTCACCAAACTGTTACTGCTCATTATCATTACGATAAGTAAAACTTACATTGAAAGTGTTATTTTAACTTTACGATGCTAGAAAGTAAAACGAATAAAATAACATGGTAACTCCTGTACTATATCAATTTGTGAAATCAGCATTACGGATAGTTGACTACCTGATACTTTTGTTTACTTTATGTTATAGTTAATTAAAAACAATATTTTCCTAAGTTACCTATATTACTGTGTTAATATAATTTACAAAATGCATAATAAATAAACGAATAACGTTTCGTTAATATTTTTTTAAAGTAACTTCACGCAGTCATATTTTTATATCGCTGAAGTACCTTTTTAACAATCATATAAGTTTTAGTAACAATGAAACTATATATTTTCGAAGTTTCCTAAATTGAGTATTAACGTAATCGGCAGTTAAGTCTAACGTTTTACGCATCAGTATTTTAAAATTCAAACAAAAATGTATGACTTATTTGGTTTATAGTTTTGCTGCAACATGGTTCTTTATAAAGGTGATGGCTCACTGTTCGCATCACCCGAATTGTATGCTGTCATGTTTGAATTAATTTTATACATCATATTTCTTATACAAATTCCTCCAACCCTCTATCTCAAAGTGTGCAATGAATGCGTCATATAATTGAACACAAAATGAATTCTCAAATCTTGTAATGTAGTTCTCTACCTTGTTAAATTTACCATTCGCCCTGCGAATGTTCGCGTTCGGTTAACAATGAGCATTCGCCTTTACCGGCATTAACAAAGGCGACGAATATTGATTGAACTATAAAGTAGTATAGGTGGTAAGAATGTTGATTGATTTTCATTGTTAACACCTTACGATTAGGTTCTAATTAACGTGAACGATAACCATCGTTTACTGTATTTTGAAATGTCAACGTTAACGCTGACAAAGTGAAATTGATTTACTTATAAACCCATTTTTTCGTCAAAATTTTCATTATTTTCGAGTTTTTTAAATAAAAAACAAGTGCTCAGTGATAACCAGTGCTACAAGTTTCTACAGTGCTACAAGTTTTTCCAGTGCTACAAGTTCCTCCAGTGCTACAAGTTCCTGAAGTGCATTAAGTGTCAAGACTTAAATCATTTCAAAAATGTTAGTAAGTATTTAAATTTTTACACATTTAATTTACAAGTATTTTTTCTATTTATTTAATGAGTTATATTAACGCAGTTCAGCACACGATTAATTTTTAACTTACTGTCATTTTTTATTTTGTTTACAGGGGTGAATCTGATATTGAATACAACAACGACTTCACGGCTTCAGAGTATTCGGAGACCAAGAAGCGTCGAAGCTCCAACAAGAGGAAGGCGGATCCTGCTGAACAGTGAGTATTGAACATTTTTACATGAAGTTATTTAGTTTTGATCTAAACAAAGGGCTCTATTATGTAATTTTCATTGCTTCTTTAAAATGTAATTGCCACTTAAGGTGTAGTTGAATGCAGCAATGTTCTTTAATCGTTCTCTCGATATTTAAACATTCAACAAGTTATGGGCTATGTTTTTAGGGTTCCGTACCCAAAGGCTAAAAAACGGGATCTATTACTAAGACTCCGCTATCCGTCCATCCGTCCGTCTGTCTGTCCGTTTGCCACCGTGGTGTACCTCATGAACCGTGATAGTTAGGCAGTTGTTTTCACAGATGATGTATTTCTATTAGCGCTATAACAACAATTACTAAAAGTAGAATAAAATAAATATTTAAGGGGCTCCCATATAAATAGACATGATTTTTTGCCGTTTTTTATAGATAAAGGTAGACTCGCAATTGGTTGTTTTTTAGTTTCTATAATTACTGTACGAGAAATAGGGGCTTAACAATTAATGTAGATACGTCTCATAAATTCGATAGATACTTAACCATCTTTAAATTAGTTAACCTATGGTTTTTATTAAAAAAATAAATGCATTAATTTTTGTTTGCAGGTCGGTAAAGAAGACCAAGAAGGACATTTTTACCATCATTTCATGCGAAGAGCGGGCCTGCAGCTCATCAAAAGCATCCCCACGCCCCCCGTCCACTTTTATAAGCCGAGTGTCATCGGGGCACGTGCGCCGTGCCGTTGCCTCCTCAGGAGAATATATGGTGGAGGTAAAAGTCTACAAGAACGGGGACATTGACGGGCTTCCTAACGACGAGCGCTACAAAAAAGCCCTCACCAGCGTGCGCCTGGAGTGTGGTGCGGACACGGAGGAATGGGAGAACCTGCAGCAGTTTTTAGCCCGTGCCTACAAACTCTTTGAGAAAAGCGAACCAGTTTTTTTCACTTACAAAAACAAAACTACTTAATTAATTCAATATCTATTATTGCTATTTTACTTCCATATTATTTTAGGTAGATACATTTTAAACATTCCTACTTACATCGGTTTCCTTATTTTTATACTTCCATAGTTTCACTTTCTGATATTAATTCTACCGATTGCTCTCAAAATGCCATTCTGTACTGCGTGTAGTAAAACAGTTGATAGCAAATCGTGGACAGGTCACTTGCGCAGTCAAACTCATAAAAAAAATGATCAAAGTATACTTGTTAGCCCCGGCGTTGAAAAGATAGCTTCAGCGTTCCAATCTCGCATCGTGTCGTATAGAATAGCTGCTGCGGAAACAGACGAATTCACCGTCGAATCTTTTTTGAATTCGATCAGCGATAAGTTAGAGTCGTTAATAACTGAAGTTATTCGTGTGCATACTTGTATAAAAGTAAATTTGGAATTATTTTGCATGTTCTTGATGTTTAAAAATGATACTCAGGAAATGAAATCTTTTGCCACTCGAAATATAGCTTTATACTTAAATTTTGATTTCAAATCATTACTTGCCTCAATTATAAGTACTTTGAAAACTAAAATAGAGGAATTCGAGGAGCGAGACAGCGGGTGGACTTTTGTAAACACTTCACATTTGGAAATCAATATTAACAAATATGTTCCTCTTCGCGGTTCAACTTTCATAGATCTACCGAAAGCCTTAAAAAGTAAAAAGGCATGTGTTAACATCCGTAACAAATAAACGCGGAACTTCTATAAAGATCTTAAACTAAATTTTCTGCAATATTTTGATACAAGCAACTATAGTCTTGACAATGAATTCAGTTTACCATTGCATAACAAAAAAATTCCTGGACTATTTAAAGATTAAATGGGTGGTCAAAAAATAACAGAGTTTGTAGGCCTTCGGTCAAAGTTGTATTGTGTCAAAACTTGTAACAGTGTTATTAAGAGAGCTAAAGGAGTAAAGACATGTGTAACGCGAGACTTAACAATTTCTGATTACAAAAAATACCTTATATGAAGACAAAATAGTGCGCAAAAAGAATGTTTTATTTAAATCAATTAAACACGAAGTGTTTACTCGCAGTGTTGACAAGGTTGCTCTATCATCCAATGATGACAAGCGTTTGATTTTGAAGAGCAAAGTGTCTACTAAGGCTTGGGGACACATTTCAATATTAGGAACATGAATACTAACAAAGGTTATTTATCTGACATATGTATTGAGAAAAGGGTATACGAACGTAAGAGTGTACAAATAATATTAGGATTATGGGCAGAAATAGAATTTCAACCAAAAATATTAATAACAGAAAGTGACTATGGAACTAATATTTCGATTGCATTCGATGAATTACTATATGTGTATAAACAGATACTAAATCGTTGCACAAAAAATGTATATAACTTTCTTTATTTCGTAAAATTTTGCGATTCAAAGCTTATTAATAGTATTAATAAAACAATTTTAACTTTTGATAACTGTATAATATTATATCTTAATCATTTATTCAAGTTAAGCAATGAAATACCTAAAAGTATTGAAAACTTTAAGGAAATTGTTAGATACCATCGATTTAGAACGATTGATAATATAAAGTCCACGTTAATTGATCATTGTAGTACTTTAACCGAGAATGAGTTAGTTACTATTGGATTTGATTATTTTTTACCTTATGTTTTATTTCATAGTCAAGAATAATTTGTATTTGTAAATTTAGTATATACTTAAATAATAAATGAAATAATATAGAATTATTTTGACTTTCATTTATCTCTTTAGAAGCAAGATTCAGAAACCAGCTCACAGATGCACTCTGTTAAGTTGTAATAAAAACGGTTTTGCAACAAACCTTATGCTAACTTATTACTTTCACATATTGCGGTGTAACATGACGATCGAAGAATTTCCAACATTCAATGTAAGGTACCGTATGTGTTTACTTTGCATAAATGCAGGTTCGAACTTGTTGAACACGTGTCGTATGTGTCACAGGCGATAGCGGAGGGACCTGACGCGCAGCGGGTGGTGCGGGAAGCAGGGTGTCAATTGTCTTTTGCATACGGTGCGGCGGTTTTATTTGATTGAAAATAAAAATATCATTTCATAACTTGATTTTGGTGTGTTCAGTTCGTTAATTGTGTGTGCTCCTATAACAAAATGTCTGACGAAAAATTAAGTCAACCACAAACAAGTTACGTGGCTACAATGGATCATCAAATTCCTAAATACATTCTTCGGATAGAACTTATTAAAGCTCAAGATAATAAGACCGCCGTGCGATTGCAAAGTAAACTGAAGTCTCAATATGTAATTTACGATGAAAATGATAATATTTTGTACAAGACATCACAGCTGATGTACCAGATTGGCGCAGAAGTAGCAGAAAGGAACGAAAAAGCACTGAATGTGGATATATTTAGGTAAGTAAGTTTATATTCTACATTTTCCACATAACTTTAGATAATTCATGTTTGTTAACCTCAATAATTATTGTTACAGACAGAATCAACGTTGTTGAAACCTGTGCTTCACTCTGCAACAGCTTCAACAAAAATTAGATTTTAAGTGTCTAGTTTAATTTGTTATAATGATAATTTATGTTATTACTAATATGAATAAATTATGATTTCTAGTAATTGCCTTTTTCTAAATAAACTTTTTTATAGAGTTTCTTAAATATTTATAAATTGGTATTGTGGTTGGTTTGTTGGTATTGGTATTGTTAATAAACAGGTAAAATGGGTTACTTAATAAATAAACAGAGATTTAATTTTAAGGTACAATTTTATTTTCAAAAATCTTAAATTGATACATATGGTTGTCATAATACCATTTTCGTAAGCAACAAACATTTTTAAGAGCGCATTGATTTTTATGATAAACACAGCTTAGATTACAGTCTTTATACCTTTCTTGCAAAGTCCTCAGGTTTGGACAACCTTTATCTCCGATTTCTATTAAGTTACAATTGTCACACAAATTCTTAACCCATTTTAGTTTTTCACAACCTTTGATAATAATGTTTTGGTCTTTTAAATACATGGGAATGATTCGCTGAAACTCGCGATAATCAATAAACCCTTCGCTCCAAAAAATTCCACGGTTTTTTTCAATCCATTTCGTTTGCCTTTTTTCTTCTGAAGTTTGGGTTGTATATGCATAAGGTGGTTTCACTAAGAAAACTTGTGTCCATTCGCTTGTCGATAAAGCGAATTCTTTTATAATAAAAACATTTTTAGAATTTTTAAATCCTTGAAGATCGACAAAAATAGTGTTGTTTTTCATTATGACACTTTTCTTACAATATTGCTTAAAGGTCTATATTCAAAAATACAATCGTTTAATATGAGACAATACGCTGAAGTTTGATCAGGTATGTCTTGATCGGCTTCAATTTCTAGTCTTACATCAATAGAACCCTTTAAGGTTTCTTGCTGTCTACAACAGTCGATAACGAACAATGGCGCTATTTCTTTAAATTCTTTCAAACTCAGCAGTGGTTCTGCACGGCGTCCGTAATATGACTGTTGAAATTTCGCATATTGCTCATATAATAAAGAAAACTTGTTATCGGAAAAACTTATGTTTAAACTTTCGTATGGGAAGTAGGTGGAATTTAAAAATACTTTTACATCAATCAAATTACAGTGATCGAATTCAGACATAGAACTTGTCGTATTTTGTTTCCGATTAGTTTGCAGTCCTATGATAACGTACCGGGGTTTTTCTATTTGTGAAGTTGTCTTTATGGACCATGTATGCTTTCGAGTTTTTGGGAGTAATGGATACTCGTAAAGATCCCAATTTCTAAAAGCTAATGTTATCGTTCGATCTCTTTCCAAACTTTTTAGTAAACTTAATCGCTCGCGATCCGACACTTTCACATGCGGAATGCGCCAAACTATTTTATTTATAATTATATCGTCTAATACTTCTTTTTCGCCAAGTTTCAAAGCATTCAAATTTGAATTGCTTCTTAACAAAACCAATTCATGTTTGCAGTTCATAATTATTTTCTTGTAATCTTCTGCAAAGCCTAAGATTTTATTCATTGGTATCGATACTGAAAACATTCCTCCATTTACATTTGCGGTGCCTGATAAGGACCACCCCCAAACTTTAGCAAGTTTTGATTCATTTTCTGACAACGATAAGTATGATTTCATAGTAGTTGTTACACCAACATTTTTAACTTTATCTATTTCCACTCCATTAAGTTCATATCTGATTTCTTGAAAAAGAAATAAAATAGGATTGTTGACAAAATTTATACGTTCAACTTTTTGCTTTGTCTCACTGTTATAAACTTTCACCATTCCTTCCAAATACAATGAACTTGCTGAAGGAAGGACGTAAAGATCTTGCTGATTAATAGGTATTCGAATTTCATCATTTTTGTTGAAACTTGTAACGTATGGCTTATATGAATGTAATTCTAAACTTTCAATACTGTTGTCTACTACTGGAGATTCCAACACGTTCAAAATATTCATTTTAATAAACCAATAATTTTCAAAAACTTCTTATTACTATTATTTAGCTTAATTTTTCTTCTGGGATGTCTTCTTTTAAGAGGAGCCGTTTTCACACTAGCATGGTTTTGTATTTTGTTCGTTGTTTTATTAACTTTACCTTCATTATTAAAATCTATCATTTTTTTGTAAGATGTAAATACAACTGCACTTCTTCACCACGCAAATTAATCAAGTTATTATTGGAGTCTAATAGTCTTATATTAATTTCAGAAATTGAATTTTGGTTCACAGGAAAATAGATCAAATTTTTTGGTGTTTGTATGATTCTATAGCCTGGAGGTACGTTTGGTGCAAATTCGTATATTATATGTTGAGGTTTACCATTTACAAAAGAGCCGCTTATTATGTCACATTCTATTCGCACAATGGTTGTTGGTAGAATGCTGACAGGATAACGAGATTCGTGTAATATATTTGCCTTCAAGATCTCTTTCCCAAAACCAAATAAATTACCACATGAGTTTTCTTTTTCAAAGTGAACATCTTTGGTACACAGCAAATTTGCCTTTAAAGTATTATTATTTGAAGACAATCTTAAAGTGCAACCTTTAACATGCGATCGCAAAAAATCGCTGATGTCATGAAGTTCGTAGGAGCCTTCTGGTATTTCGAGAACTTCCTTATCACCGTAGTAAAACTTGTTGTTTTTTGCATCAACATTCGGTATTGAGTAAAAGGTGGAGAAATATAACAGTGCACATTCGTATTCACCATCTAGTTCTAGAGGAGGTGAATAATTAGTAGTGAGAATAGATTTGTTATCTGTTATAGACAGTGTGAAAGCCATCGTTGAAATAAAAACATTCAACTGGAACATTATTTTAAATTCATTTATTTCTTTTACAATCCCAAAATTCATTCAAAAACTTTAAACATAGATGTCCACAGTTAGATGTATTAAAATGTTGATATTGATTGTAGTTATAATTAACTGGTAAATTATTCATGTATTTTAAAAATTCTAGGGGAGGTTTCAGATTTCCGAAACTATCAAAATATTCACAATAGTTATAAATTTTTACATACGCTACCCAATGAGTGCCTGAATTATTGACGCTATCCAGATTAATGACGCCGCATTCCATTTTATTTGGTTTTTTTGGTAAAGTGTCTCTCATAAAGACACCTCTAAAAAAAGGAATATTTTGAGAATGTTTCAAAATGTCAATATTAGTAAGTGCTCGCCTGGGTAGCCTTTTTTTCAGTTTTTTGAATTAACAAACAATCCACATCCTTTTTTGTAAGGTTTAATATACAGTCCTTTACCAATGGCTATTGATTCCATAATCTTGTTGTGTCGTTCTGACTCTTGAAGGTTTTTTTTAGCTACTTTATAGTCGTAAACAGCTTTAGCAATTCCAGCTGCTCCTCCAGCTAACGAGCCTAATGCTGACAGCCCAGCAAATATAGGAATGAGAGGCAATATTCCACCAGTTTTTGGAATAGTAATTATTCGAGGTATGCGCAATCCTTTTTTATTCTTGAAGAATTTTTTAGCAGCTGCGTACGCAATCTTTATTGCGTGAGTGCTATCTTTATTTTTCAGCATTTTTAACTGTGAACGTATTTTGTTCACTACACCACGAAATGTATGAACGCCAGCCCCAACTTTCAGTTTGGCTTTCATGATATTTTTTACCAACCAGGAATCTATTTTTTCTCTTTTACTAGCATCTTTGGACCGAAGCCTTTTTTTAGCCATGTTTATTAAGTCTAAATCTGCCTTATGGCGCGCTTTTATGTCTTTGTTTAAGTATGCAATGTCGTGATGCATACAAGCAGTATCTAGCTGATTAATACCTCTATCGCCTCGCAGCAAACGTTTGCGAAGTTTTGTACCGGGACCACAATATTGATATCCGGGTAAATGTAGCTCTACAGGTAAATTATTTAAAATATTATTAAGAAGTCCTGCTCCCTTCATTGATATTATATCAATGAATATTGCATTGATAATGATCTGATTTATATTAAATTAGTTTGTCTACAGAAATCCAACTATTTTGTTTCTCGCTAAGGCCTAACCATTTAACAAAAAGTTTATTATTTTTTCGTTTGATAACTTTTTCAATAAGGTATATATCAGGACATTTAGTTTTTTGTAATTCATGTTCATAAAATGCTCCAAGTATTTTATTTTCACTCTTATCTTGAATAAAATAAGTAACAGGGTTTGTGTTGTTGACCTTTATGATTTTAAATATTTCTGTAGACCAGTTAGGGGTATATCCTTTAGAAAATTGACTTTTATACTTGCTAATACGTACTTGATCCCCAATCTTATATTTATTTCGATGCGTATAGTTTCTAAAGTATGATTCATGAATATTTCCTTTAACAATGTATTCATTTTGAGAGTTTACATCACTTGGCTTGTACTTGGTTATGCGATGCACACTGTTATTATACTCATCAACAATGGATTTCAGATGGTTTCCTAACCACGAATATTTACCTTGAAAGCTAAAATGTTTGTAAAGCTTTGACTTTAAAGTTCTAATCAATCTTTCTACTATTGCTGCTTTTTTTGTAGAGTAAGTCGAGTAATGGTTAATAGTGTATTTTTTCATTAAATTTTTAAACAATGAATTGTAGAATTCTTTCCCCATGTCCGTCTGTAAGTTACGAGGATATCGATTAGATTCGTTTAAAATCGATTCCATTGCTTTAACTATTTCTTCTTTCCCTTTAGTTTTTAATGGTTTCGACCACACATATTTAGACAGTGTATCGACCACAACGAGTATATATTTGTATCCTTTATTTTCTCTAGCATACTTTTGCATATCGATCAAATCAGCTTGCCACAAATCATCGATTCCTTTTATAACAGTACGACGTCGAAGAAAATTTTTCCTTGCAGGTTTATGAAGTTCGTTAACCACAGACAATTTACTCATTTTTTTTAACTGGTGATAATTTGAGAAGCATACGATCGATCTCTAGCTTTGAATAATAGCTTTGTGTTAAAGCTTCATGAAGCTTTGCTTTAAATAGTTTAAGATGTGTCTCTACAGCAGTTTCAATTATCGATTGCACTTCTTTCTTTGTACAATAGTATTTTAACATTGAATCCACATATCCTTTATTTACTGCATCATTTTCAGATACTGGAGAAATCAAACCTTGCAGTCTATTTTGTTTTAAATCATATACTCCTAACTCAGATTTCATTAGTATATCTGATGATACATCGAGATGATTCGGTAGACGTAAACGTTTATGTACGTGATGACCGAATTTGTCAATATTCATTTTTTAATCAGATGTAGCTGTTAGTAAAATTCGAGATCAAATGAATTTATTATCATCAAAGCTTAATTATATTTGCCTCTCGTAGCTCTTCTATAATGGATAGTATTTCATTGTCTAACCCTGTGTTGCCAGCGTCTTTGGAGGCTATAAGCAATTGTAATCTTTCTACTAATTCATTAGGATCATCCCAGTAAATAAAATCGCTATTTTTCTTCACTTTTTTAAGAACATGCAATCCTTTTCCTTCAGCCAAACTCTCGTTACTGGTACTGATGTCACTTCTTGTTAACTTGAATAGAGGTTTTATTATATGAAGGTATTTTGTGCCTTTATTACTCTTTATAGGTTTTTTGCTATCATAATCACGTCTATGAGCGTTTGTTTCAACTAAAATCTGCTTATAATTTAATATATCATTTTGTGTTAGAACTTTTATATTTGGTTTAGTTTTTGTTAATAAATCCATCAGACCTGGAGTTTTCTTATAAACTTTACCACCTATACTAATAATATTCTCTCCATCGAATACTCTTGTATTACCCATCATAAGCTTTCCACGATCTGAACGAAGACCAAAAGGTACATCCTTTATGACATCTGATGAAAGCGACCATGACCGTGATTCTCTCTTCGGACTTATAGATTTAAAAGAAGCAGTTGATGTATCAGAACTCGGTGGAGAGCTCACAACAGTAGGTACAAATGACTTCGGAGTAAGATTGATGTTTTTACTGCTATCTTCAGAATGTTCAGGTTCACTCCCAGTTTCATTATTTTCCTCTTCAAAATACTCAGTGCTTTTGTCAAAGTAGTCTTTTTTAAAGTTAACACTTTTTTGAGTGTTATTTTTACACATTTGATTTAATGGCTCTGTGATAGGCTTAAATAAATTTTCTAAAACTTGGTTGCTATTATTTTTTGCACTTTTCATCAGTTCAACCTTCTTTTTCACATTTTCAGCTGATTTAATTAACTGTTTTTTTAATTTTTGTTCCATTACCAATTCGTTTCCGGTCTTACCTCTTTTGTTACGATTATGTTAATGATGATAGGTAAGATGTGATACTGGTTATTATATGTTTCATGACTCAAAAATAATAAATGTATCAAATTTTCTCCTGTAGCAACCTTTGTTTTTTTCACAATCCTTGTTAATTACTATGTAGCTGTGTTGGTCCTTCCACACTGTTGCGCACATATTACGAAATTGAAACCACGTCATATCAGAACAAACATGTTCATCATATACATGCTTTAAGTTTATATCGTCTTGTTTAAACAAAATAAGCAAGTTTGCATTATCTCTTATTAGTTGTTTCGGAATTTTGGTATATGTCTGATTCAAATAAAAACAATCAATATTCTTATGTCTTCCCATCGCAAAGTAATCGCGAATATTGTTTTGATTTTCACATGATACATCATCAAATACAATAATTGAATTGGGTTTAGCTTCACTAGAACACAACACTTTCTCATTTTCGTGAAATTTAAAAAAAGAAACTTCTGGCACCAAATTTATAACTTTTTCTAAGTAAACATATTTTGGTTGAAAGAGAGATTTAGAGTAAATATATAAATTATTAAATCTAAGACCGTTTTCATGCAACAAAAGCCCTACCATCAAATTCGTTTTTCCGCAATTAGAGGGACCGCAAATAATACAACGTATTGTATTAGGTAAAAGTGTTCCATGACGCATTTCCTTATAGTATGAACTAGGTGAGTACACCTCACCAAGTGTTAGTAATTGTTTTTGTTTTACAAATTTCATAACTAACGTACTGAAGCGTTTGTCTTTTGAAAATGAGATTTTTTTAAATTACACTAGTTTAAATATATAACGATGATACACCTCATTGGTTTAAATTAGACAACGAACTCCCGTGTATTATTGGGTATACTAGATCACCGGAGCGAAGCCGGGAAGCGAACGGAGTGAGCTGTACGGCTGTGAGTGCGGAGGTGGTCTAGAATGCCCAATAATACACTACTACAGTAGGTACGCAAAAATTACAATAAAAGTACTTAAGTGACCAAGCCTTACAACAAATTTTTATCATGATAATAAACATAATTTATTCTCATTGTAAATGAACCATTAATTAAACAAATACGTATGCGAAAACAAATATTTTGAGAGTATTAACGAATTTGGGACCTCATCCATATGAAATACTAGCTTTCCGCCCACGCGGACAACATTTGATATCGTGCCCAGCTGTGGGATATAGTCCTTTCCGAAGGTCTAATCTATCTCTTCACCAAATTTTATCAAAATCGGTTGAGTAGTTTAGACGTGAAAGCGTAACGTACAGACAGACAGAGTTACTTTCAAATTTGTGATATTAGTAGGGATTAATTAATTTCATAGATTCAGGTCGATAATGTAAGTCAGCATACTCTACAATCTATATATTATGTTGAAACAAAGCCTCCAAGGGGATTACACCCATGAATTTTAATATCGACATAAACGGCGAGTACAGCCTTTCACAGCCTTTCATAGCTTTCCCGTGCGGGCCAAATTCGGAAACCAAACAATTTTTACCAGTGGCCATTTTTCAGCGCAAAACGAACAATCACCGCTTAAAAGTTCGCGGCAATAAAGCGAGGCGAAATCAATTTTGATATTTGCCCTACACGTACAATTCACAGCCCACTGCACTTCTACGGGGTGTTACTAAAACGAGACATCATATTTTTAGAGATATTTATTGAGAATTAAGCTTAAAATTTGGAAATTAATTTAATAACTCTACTTATTATTTAGTTTTTTAATTTTATAAATTTGAAAATTAACGTACTAGGTAAGTATCAATCAATCAAAACAAATCTTTTTAAAGGTCGTTTCTTTGAAACGATTTTTTTTCCAAGAAATTTACTAAAAATATGTTTAAAGTAGCATCATTCTATTTTAAATAGTACACTGGTCGTGTATGTTTACCACACACACACACGACAATTAACAAGTTCAGTTTTTTAGCTATGCCTGTAGAATGTAGTAACTACCTAGTTATTTTACAAGTTTTCGTTGTTTTTTGTCTATAGATGTAATAAATAATCAGATCATTTTCCTGCATTTAAGGCAGTGTTATCAACACTGAAAGTTGCATCCTTTCATTTCCTTACACCCTGTACTTACACCCCCGCTCTTCCCCTCCCCCCCGTGCGTGTGAGAGCACAGAGCGAGCGAGACGGGAGTCGAAAGGCTATTCATTTGGCGTCTATATCGTTAGTCAGAGGAAATTCGTTACGAATTCGACTTGTTACCGCTTAGATATGGCGTATTTTGTGGGTGGAAGCGGTGGGCTCATACAATTGAAAATGTTTTACAAAACTATTTAGATGACTTTAAACTTATACAGCCCAAGCAACTAAACAACTTTTCATCGCTTCTATTCCAAAAGTGTCGCTTTATTCCTCTATAAGTGGGAGCAAAAGATTTGGCGGCCGTAAATGAGCTTTTACGCCCGCCAATTATTTTCTGGCGGGCGTAAAAGACATTTGAATGTAGAACATGTGTCATTCATAGAAATCGAACGCAAATTGTATGAATACTGGCTGGTACGTGTTGGCTGCACGGCGGCAGCAGCCGCCGCGCTAATTGAAAAAAAAAAGCGCGAATTAAGTCTCTGTTCTTGTACTCTGTTCTGTTCTTATTTTCTCATAGAAAGGGGATAAAAAGTAGAGTATATGACTCAAGAGCAAATTATTTTTACTTCGGGCGATGTACTTTGAATCCCTCGCTGCGCTCAAGATTCTACGTTAGAATCTTTCGCTTCGCTCGTGGTTAATAGTAGCGCCCTCGCCCTATAAATAAAATTTTGCTCTCTTTTCATTTAATCTACTATTTCATAAAGAACAAGAAATGTGAAAAAAAGTTTTCGCCGCTTCATACAACTTGTGCGGTAAACTGATTTGTCTTTGTCTGGGAAAACGGAATTTTTGTTTAGAATATCGTGTAGGTTTCCCAGGGAAAATTGTTCAGTTTTATGGGGAGAATCAACTGCTTTTTTGCTAACTAGTTTAAAGCCACCCCATGCTCGCTTGAAAGTTTAAAAATTATAAACGAAACAATTACCGTAAACGAAGGATTCAGTTTGGGTGATCTAGCTCGGCATGTTAAGGGTGATCTAGCTATGACTCCAGATTCTATTTCTAGCGTCGATGTAAAATATTTTGCTCTCATTTGTGCGTCAAGGAACTCACAATTCTTAGAAAAACTTTGTGTGAATGATTAGATTACATTTGATTATATTTGAATGATTAGATTATATTATATTTAAGAATTTTCAAAAAAGTCTACTGAACCTTTGGCACTTTATCTAACTCGAAGTCTGCAATTTTTGCAATAGTAATACAAGTAAATTTTAAGTTAAGTAATAAATAACTGACTGATTCAATTATTTTAACAAGACATGTTGTTGTATTGAAATGCACTGCAACATCAAACGACTCAAATAAGTTGCAGAAAGGAACAACATACATTAAGCAACGTAAACCTGTGATGTAGGTACATATAACATATCTAATTGATACCCGCTCAAGTTCCTCCCTTGCCCCACTCATCCCCGACCCTACCACGGGCAGAGCAGCCTACAAATGGCATAAATTATGCTCGTTCATTAGCCCCGTCGAAAAAGTGGCTCTCTTTGACAGACTAATGTAATCCGTAAGTGCAGGTTACCCAACAGTAATTGTTCCCTTGTGGTATCGGTATGAATAATTGGGCCTATACCTCCATAATATTTAATACTAGGGAATTAGAATATTATCCAGGACTACTCCCAGTCTTAATAATTAAGAAATCTTATAAATACCACACACGTAATGGTCCACACCTCAACGTTTTCCCTTTTATATATTTTAGTTTTTTTTGTTGCGAAAGGGTTCGCTCTTGACCCCAGTTAAGCACAGGGGCAAACAGGGGGATGTAACAAACTCAACTAGAAGAAGCCTATTCACTTGAACCTTTAAAACTTTCGGAAAGTGAGACGCAGGCAGATAATTCCATTTCTTAGCGGTGCGCAATACAAAAGGTGAAGGGAAACGCTTTAGTACGGATTCGAGGAATCTCGACAGGGTAAGGGTCATCTTGCAGGGACCCTGCGGTGCATCTTAGGTCCCTTATACTATTATACAAACACAAAAAATATTAAAACCCGAGAAACAATGGCTTTAATTTTTCCTCTGAATCGACCGTTTTTGTTTCGAGAGTTACTATCTATTTGACAAATCCGATCGCCATAAAAATCTTAATGAAAAATTACAGATTTCTTGATCCAAGCGCTAGGATTTTTTTATTTTTATTATAAGATGGGTTAACTCTTGACCTCAATCTTGACCATAAGGTCAAAGATGAGGTCGACGATGGAGTGAGTTAAACCAGAAAATGCCTATAAAGGCACTGGTACTCCCACGCACCGACGGAACACAGCAAGCTGTTTGGCGACGGACTTCGGTAGGAGGGTGGTCGCGAACCAGACGGCCCTTTACAGAGCCTACCACACCGCATGAGACCATAGGACGACACCTCAGATTTAGAAAAAAAATGAAGTGTCGTTGCCTGGGATGGATTACTAGGAGGCAGGTCTCATTTGTGTTTCCTTAGTCGCCTCTTACGACACCCATGGAAAGAAATGGGGTGGTGTTATTCTCAACCGATCGCAACACGGGCATTATTTTTTTAAGTCATAACATAAATATTACGTGTAAGTATTGTTACTAAGATACTCGCTAATGCCCCTGCCTCACACCAGGTCCTGGTATACGAGTAGTAAGTTTGGAAACTAGTTAACTGTATAAGGGGAACTAGGTGAGGATTGACGAGTTACCGTAATCAGATCAATTTGCTTGTGGGTTAGGAAGTAGCAGCAATCCCGAAGATTAAACTGGTATACTATGGGATAGTGAAACTAGGAAAAAAGAGAAATGCATCAAATTGGGTCATTAAACTGAAAGAACACACATTCTGAACAATTTTGAAGTATGGGTGCTTTTATTGAATAATATATAAATCAATATTAATATACAGGGCTTTAGTTATCTCTCTTTCAACCTCTCGGGTGGTTAATCAGTCCATGAAACTGAACAACTTTCCCAAGGGACATAGGTTAAAATTCGAAAAAAAATTTTTGAGTTCCCATACAAACTTCATCAGCATGTAGCGCATTTTATATGGGAGATCAATTTTTTTTTCGTATCTTGACCTATGTTCCTTAGGGAAGTTGTACGGTTTCATGGACTGATTAACCACCCGATAGATTGAAAGAGAGATACCTAAAGCCCTGTATATATGGCTGAAAATCAGTGTTACCAGCCTGCAACTCAGCCTGAAAAAAAATTACTGAGCCCAGGCCTTTAGCTCACTGCTACATTCATATAAGTATATGCATGTTTAAACTATTTAATTGTTAGTTCTAAGGTGTGTGTTTTCTATTAAATGCATATGATATTAGTCAAATAAACGGTTTTATTATAAAAAGGTTCATTTTTGATAAATGAATCTTTCTCCTGGCACATACTATAAATTAGACTAAAGTTTCCCTATCACAATTATGTATTTCTATTAAGTTTTTTTAATTTCAAAGTTAAGTGTACTTATGCTTCTTTCGGGGCTGATGACTGACATAAGATGTTTTAATGCAAAATACTCAATGATGAAAAACCAGTTTTACATTTTACACTCGAATAGAGCAATTTGATCTATTAGGCATCTATTCTTGGAAACAGTGACCGACACATACGACCGACCGACAGGTACCTGTCACTACCTGTCACTGTCACCTGTAGTGACATCCGATAATCCGAAGTATTGGTAGTGGAATTCATAATAGTCCGATAGTTAAAAAACATTTTTTAAATGTTAAATTCCGTTACAATTCTTTCAGTTTCTCTTTGATACAGATCAATCCTCTTGTAAATCTTTTATCCGTGGTTGTGGATTGTAATTGTACGACTCGTTACTATGTCGTTTGACATTCAGATGAAACGCTTGTGAATAGGGCTGGGCAAGAGTCGAGTTTTTGTGTGCGATGACTTCGATGAACCAGAAACATTTCAAAACTGACTAGATTTCCAATAAACCTCACCCAATAGCGTTTCTATTTGACAAAGATTTGAAATTGCTGTACACGTCATGCATGTTTTTCTTTTTTATCGTTTTTTGTGAGTATTTTGAGAAATCTTTTCTTTGTAGGCACTAAAGTTACTAATAAAAAATTCGAAACAAATTTAGAACTTCTAGCTACACTAGTTTTACATGTGCGTTGATATCTCAGTCAGTCGGTTAGTAAGCTTCTTTTATTGATACAGAACATAAACCACAGTTTTTTGCACACACAAACCAAACATACTTGTACAATTTATAAAGTTTCCTAAACAGCGATCAATTACTCTTTTTTTTTCATTATGATATGGGTTAACTCTTGATCTCAATCTTGATCTCAATCTTGACCAAGATCATAGATCAGGTCGATAAAGGAGGGAGTTAACCCAGAAAATGCCAATTAAAATTAATTAAATTAAATTAAAAATAGTTTATTACCGTAACTTAGACTAATTTTACATTACATGTTACAGGAGCACTCCCTTTGAGTAATAAAAAATACTTGTGTTGGGAGGCTCCGCTCTTCCATAACTAGGTATATATTTGTAGTCTTTGTAAAAGGTACAATTCTTACAATAAAATAAAATAATAATAAAATAAAAATAAAAACAGATTTAAAAATTAGAGTGAAGCGAACAAAAGTCATTGAACATTGAACAACATTATAAGTATTAATTATTTGTGTGTACAAGCCAGTGTATGTGTGTGTGTGTGTGTGTGTGTGTGTGTGTGTGTGTGTGGTGTGTGTGTGTGTGGGGGGGGGGGGTGTCAAAACTGCCAAAACCGGGTATTCGAGGAAAATCATGTGTTAATGTAGTGATAATGCCAATTAATGAAAAAATAATTTATGACATTACATGAAATAATGACTCCGTTTCTTCATAGTCCAATGTCTTTAACCAAGTCGTTATTTTGTTTTTAGCTTCAAAGGGCAGCAAGGGATGTATATCTAAAATTTCATTTATTTTATTATATAAGTAAGCTGATCGATTAGAATACTGAATAAACGCAAAATTTGTTTTAACTGATTTGTCTGGAGCCACTTTTTTCTTCCTTCTTCTATGTTGTGTACTTTGAATGTCAAATCTAAGTGTTTTATGCAGTTTTAAGACTGTGTAAAGAACGTAAAGTTTTCTCACCGTCAAAAGATTACACTCACGATACGAAGATGACAACACTATGCAACACGGTACTAGAAACAGTGGAATACTGGAAACATTGTGAACAGTGAAGCACTACATACTGCTCTGTGGCACAGTAATGAGCCACTTGATACATTCACTGTACAATGAGTGTATAGTTCGTGTTATACTGGCTTGTTAAAGTCATAAGAATCTTATTACAACTGGGAAATGTAGAATTTTGGGGTTATTACCTTTATTGTGACAACTTTAATGGAGGAACTTACATTTCTTATGGAAGAAGTATATAGATGATTTTTGCTCGGAAATTTAACGAAGCAATATGAGACCTTTATATTATGTAGAAAATATACAAATGGGAAATGTTTCACTTTTAAATTTTTCAAAGTTGCTATTCAAAGTTGCTGTTGCTATTCACTCAGTTGTCACAACATCTTCTTTACATAGTATAAAATGAAGTCACTTCCACTTGTTCGCTTAGATCTCTTAAAGCACTTAACGGATTTTAATGCAGTTTTCAGTTATTGATATACTGCCGAAAATCCCACGGCAACGAAGTCCCGGGTGGAAAGCTATTTATTCGCTGGAGAAACTGCTGTCGCATACTATTCATGCAGTTCTTTCAGGATAACATCTATCTGCTAAGGATTTAAATCCATATAGGTATACAGAACTAAATACCACCTGTAAATAATATACATAGTTTCCAGTATAATAGTTGCCAGAGTTGAGCACTCATAAGTTAGCCGGGTTACCTAGATACCCGGCAGAGTAGCAGTAAACCAACGGGTCTTGTTAACTCTCCAGAGTTAGTTACGGCGTTGATGCTTCGCTTTATGCATACCCTACGTAGTTTGGGCAGTGTTTACCTCTGTTAGTTATGTGATATAGGATATGATACAAAGCCTTTTGATGTTTGAATTAGGCAGAGGCATCTGTGCACCATGCAGAAAACTGAAGTTGCCTTTGTTACAAGGAATCCAAAACGAAGTTTTAAACTTTCGATACCTTGTAGATGTATAAATGAATGAATGAAATAAGTACTAAGTAATCAATCAATCATATACTCAGTAGAAAATAAAATAATAATAATATTACACGAAGAAATTACACGAGAACACTAATAAACACAAAGACATGTGGAGCATAGTATAATTTTCCACGTCAAAAACGTAAGAGTCACCGACTTCAATCCCAAAAAGAAATTTTTTTCGAGAGTTTCCCTTAATTTCTTCAGGATTCCGCCATCAGATCCTGGTTTCGGTACCATGGGACCAACTTTGGGATACTCCCTTTCCAAACAAAAAAAAAATCAAAATCGGTTTATAAACGACGAAGTTATCCGCGGACATACATTAAAAAAAATATACGGTCGAATTGAGAACCTCCTCCTTTTTTGAAGTCTGTTAAAAATGTGACAAAACGGAACAAGCTTAGCAGCAGTGGAATCGGGATTCTAAGTATTTGTGCATGTATAAAAATTCAGGTAGTAGTTTTAAATAAAGGATTATGTACAAGTTCATATCTCAAATAGTTAAAAATTTCATATATTTTATCAATATAGAGCGGAAAACTTTATTATATATATTTGAATTAGTTTTTACTGATGTTATAATTTTTTTAAAATTGTTTTTACTGAAATTACAAAAATACTAGATAAACAGCACCGAAAATGTATCTTCTTAAATAGAGTAATCGAATAAACTCAGCTAAATCGCAAAAACATCGCAGCAAAGGAAGAAAAATCAAGTGAATTTTTAGCATCGTCCGTTTTAAGAGCTTTCTACGTCTGAAGATGTTTGCCCAAGGTACTTAAGGTCCGATGGTGTTTTGCAAAATGTTCCTTAAAGCTGAGTCTACTAATCATACCAATTTGGTAAATGTTCTGCTGGATCTTGCTCGCCTCGGGCCGCTGAAGTGTTCCTTTGATCTCGCCGCAGTACGGACCCGTGTCGTGAGACTTACACACAAGGAAGATGGATGTGGGTTTTCTAAAACAGGGCTTCGAATTGAAAATTAAAAAACAACTCCTTAGTACAAAAAAGTAAATAATTTTTAGTTTTTTTTTTCAAATACTTAAGAGATGTTTTGCTAAGAAAAGTATATTTTTATGCAGTAATATTTTTTTTACACAACATACCACTTGTTCCATCTGATAACCCTCTTTTTATCGGACGTGGCATCAAGGGGTTCGCTAGAACCGTTGATGCTCTGATTGCCCCGTCGTTGGGGATTTAGGTGTGAGTGTATCTATGTATAAATATTTTTTGTGGTTTAGAATGCACATAACACAGTTCTCTCAATTTTTACCCGACTGCGCGACGCAAAGGAGGGTAATGTGTTTATCAGCGTATGTGTGTGTCAGTGTATGTATTTAGGTTTGTACCTTTGTGGCACTATTTAGACCAAACACGTGGGCCGATTTTGATAAATGATACGTTGTTGGATTTGTCATGACGGCGAAAATGTCATAGAAAATCTAAAATTTAAAAAAATCAAAAGGGCCGATTTTGGACGCCATAATGTGAAAAAAAATATTAAAATCGACGAACTATGTCAAATGGGGAATCGTTGAATAGGTATTTAAAAATCATTGTTAGGTTTTTCATATCGTTTTTCAATCAGAAGTACCGTTAAGAATATATCACAATTTAAAGTAGGTTAGTTACGATTTTTCACTTAAATGTACTTTGTTCAATTTTTATCCAAGTGAGATATATGTAGTATATATACAGCTAATGAGGAGATCAATAAACAAATATAAATATCTGACTCTAACTAAAAAGTGTAAAATAAAATAAATTAATATAAAAAATTAAAAAACCCGACTGTGTAATAAAAACTGAAAAGAAAAAAAAACAATAAGTCCAGTAGTTGAGACTTTTATAATTGAATATTATTGAATAACATAATGATTTTAACAATCGGGACCCATTAAGTATTAAGAAAGCCGGATTTTTCAATAATATATTCAATAATAAAAGTCTCGACTACTGGACTTACTTGTTTTTTCTTTTCAGTTTATATTACGCAGTCGGTTTTTTTTATTTTTAAATTACTTTATTGTTATATTATAAATTTTAATTGAAACCAAATAACATTTCAATGAACCCAGTCAACTACGTGCAAACTCTGGTGGTTTATCTTTCTAAATGAAATGAGTACTTACGTATAACAGAGCAATCGCTTCCGCCTCTTCACCCGCTATCGCTTGTGAATAGAGCACAGTTCGAACATTGCACACGTTTGTTAATAAGAACACAAGCCTGTAGGGAAGGGTGTGGTCTCTATAGCAGCGAGTAAATCATTATTTGATCAGAGAATTCTGTACAATCTATTGAAAATAAATAAGGTTAGTCAAGTACGTCTCATAGTTAATTATACCTACACGATAAGGGAGGTGGAGGGGAGGAAAAAACAAATAAAGTAATACGCAAACACGCAAACCATAGACCTAAAAGAGAATATTTGTAACACAAAATATTTAGTTGGCTCCTTGTATGTTCAGTTAACTCATTAAAAGTAATACAATTAATAAAGTAGTACCTTTTTTGTTGTTATTAATTATTAGTCACTTTCCGTTCGGCTTCTTGAAGCTCTACAGCTTGGCATCATCATTGAGACAAGCGTTGTATTATCTTATGAAGATTTAATGAGAATACATTTTCTGTACTCATAATTGCTGTCTCTATTTACAACATCTCGCTTTACACTAAACTATTTGATTGCTGTACACCATTGTTACGCAACTACGATTACAATTAACTAAGCTGCGTGGTGAACGGTGCTGGTTACACAGTTGATAATACCTGCCCCGCGATCGCCGTAAGTTTGAACGTTTTTACCAAAGCTAAACTTCTCATTGCTTTGTATTCAGCCCAATAGAAACGTGAGCGGTTTAGTTTTGGTAAACACGTTCAGACTTACCGCAATCGGGGGACTGACTGCATATAGACTGTATAATTATATAAATTTCCTGTGCCATTGTTTGTTTACCCAGATAAGCTGAAAAAAGGATCTTATCTTCTATCAGTGTAGACATATAATTGTTTATGGGAACCGCTGGACCTTGGCACAGATGTACTGTTTGCAAAGCAAATGTGACTCACAAAGGATGTGTCGCGGCTAATAGAACGGTTATTATGATGACTGTTATTGAAAGTATTGGTTGCATTTCTGCACAAGAAAAAATTATATTCTGTTTCAATTTTATCTGAAAACGGTGACCTTTGAGACATAGTAGGCAGTGTTGTATAAGACGTCTTCTTAGTTGTAGATTCTTCTTCTTGCTGTCAGTCGTTTAACGATTGACTTCAGTCGTTAAAACCAAGTCAGAGGCCAAGGTGCGGTTTGAAAAACTCTGACACCAGGCTTTGCCAAGTTCGCCACACACTTGACTATACCTACACGATAAGAAGAAGAATGATTGTTAACATCATCAGCTCATCTTTGGGCACGGGACTCCCTTAGAAACTGTTAAAGAGGTTTAGGCCATAGTTTATGGACCGCACTCCGCCGGAAAACGTAACTTTCTTGGACTAATTTAAAAATTTACCAAAACTATTTCCAAAACCAAAAAAAACCGTAATATATCTACTCTACAGTGTGTAGTTATTGAAATATTCAATGATGTTTACATTTTTATTAATATAAATTTTAAAACCAATAAAATACATTCATTAACCAAAATACAGCTGAAAATCTTCAATGAATATCAACATTGTTCGGGTTTTCGGTGTTCGAGTCGTTCATTGTGATGTTGCCTCCAGCCTTCTAACCAAAATGTCCGGTTTTGGTTTGTTTAACCCTTATTAAACTTTCGTTATTACTTGGGTATTATTCGTTTCGGATTATGACCTTTTGTGTTGGGATAATTTTGATTTGACATTTTGTGTAGTACTTAGCAAACACGAGGATCCTTGTCATATAAATTATTATGCTTACTTCATATTCATACTAACATTATGTGAATATGTGAAAATTCGTTTGTTTATCTTTTTTGTTTGTTTGTTTGTCGAGCATCGGATTGACTTGATTTTTCGCACAGTTTGAGGACTGAAGAGTGACATGTGCTACTTTTCTACGCGAACAAAGTCGTGGGCGGAAAGCTTGTTTAAAGATAGAGCTAAGAATAAAATACAAATAAAATATTTAGCTTGAAAACCCGAGAAACTTAAAACTACAAGAGCAACCAAAAAACTTACAACAGAATTACTTACAAGTGCGCAGTCTGCGAAACAAACTACAAAACGTTTGAGTTTTCACTTACCAAGTACCTACTTCGAACTGAGCTTCAGTCTTTAGTTACTGCCTATTTTTTATCTTACAATTCACTCAAGTTTTTAGCCTCTAATGCAAAAAATGAGAAGAAAATCAATAAATTTATTTCAGAATTTTTCACGGAAAGTTTATAGTTTATACCGACATTTTGCGTAAGTACTACACTTTCGTTTCTTTAACGTATCTTTACAACTTATCCGTACTTCAGGGTAAGTAAGTGAGTGCTGACAGCAAAAGACTTTGAAGTAATAGTTGTCATGTTCACGACAGTTTTGTATTCCGTTTATTTAAGATAATCTTTTTATTGTTTTTTACTCTTTATTTTATATTTAGAATGTCTTTTCAGTTTGAGTTTTATGTCTCTTGTTTTGTTTTGTTGGTTGTGTCAATTTATGTTAGTGGAATAAACGTATTTTATTTTAAAGTGATTTTAAATAGATATTAATCCACTCCACAATAATAGTAATAGAAAGCATGTAAAGATACTGAATAAAAAAAAACTATTCTATTCTCAGTATGTTTCAATGTCATTCGCCCATACATAATATAGCTAACAATCTTAGCAAACGTACGCCGTAATTATCATGTTTTACGAAACCTTCTCTTTAGTTCTCTTCTTTTTTGTCTTTCTTATTTTATTGTTGAAACAGTTTAAATACAAAACACATAAACACTGTACGAAGAAAACTATGTGTTTTCATAGTTTTCTTCGTATATTTACTAGGAATACAGATTATTTGAATATTTACATCAGAAAGATGTTTAATGAAATCCATCCGTCAATCATTACTCACCCGTGATCTCTATTTTGTGCTCACGCCTATAAACCCTATCGGACAGAGCATCAGTGTTTTTTTTAAAAACAAACAGAACAAACTTAAAGTCCAACTAGCCTGGCCAGGACAAATTGGCGCAGAACTCCGTAAAATCAGTTCTTAAACCCATTAGCGGGGTCCGCGAAGGCACCAGCGTCTGTCTTTGTAGCCGTCCGGGATAATTAGCGCCACCCGGATGGCGGGTCCGGCTCTTTAACAGCCTTATTAGTTCAGGGATGCGGTGTCCGGATAGCGCCACTAGAGTTAGTTTCTGAAGTAAATTTACTACATAGTAAATCGAAGCACTTATAGCCCAGCGGCGAACGCTGATCTCTACCGATCAGTGAGGTTAATCAATGTATACAGAGGCAGGGAACCTGATGGGTGACCAAAGTGGAAAGTTATCACTAGCGTTCCCGTGCTTTAATCTGTCGGTCGGTTTGAAAACTCTGACACTAGGTGACACAGCAGAAATCTATGAACTAGGTTTTATATGCGTGTCTGTTATAGGTAAGCTAATCATTGACCTTATCATCATCAGCCCATATACGTCCCCACTGCTGGGGCACGGGCCTCCCTCTATAACATGAGGGGTAAATGCCATACTCACCACGCTTGGCAGACGGGTTGGCGAGGGTTTTGATATAATTGCAGAGTTTTCCTTCTCTGTGTGCAGATGAACTTGCTTGCATATTTACCTTAGTCGCCTTGTACGACACCTCGGTAAGAAAGAGGGTGGTCCTATTGACCTTATACTTATGCTAAAATGGCCTCTGTGTACGTTCCTTTGCTTTATTGTTGTTTATAAATGACAATAATTGTCTTCCTATAATATACAATAACTATGTATACTCGTACGTTGCATAGCCCCACTGATTGGTTCAGATGCGCAAGAGTCATTGGGCTACGAGCGCTTTTAAGTTAGTGAACAATGAACATTATTAATAATATGCTCTCTTCTGATAATTTCCTTACGATTTTATCAAATTCGCTCCATTTAACTAGTGTCTTGTAGCAAGTGTATAAAAAGCATCAACAAAAGTCGAAATAATATTTAATTCAGCTTAGGAAAGACCGTAATAAGGGAAAAGATTCCCTGAAAATCAAACATTAAGTTCTTCCTACATTAATGTCTCACCTTAGCTTCGGATTTCCTTAATCTTCATTAGGTCGATAACGGAAAACTATTGCTTAAGCGATGAGATATGGTGAATATTTTTCCTCAAAGATGTAATAATGAACGGAATATATTTTGGCGTTAGATTCAGATACATAACACTTTGACAAAGGATTGTTTATGATTTTTCTTTGTCACTTTCTAAAAACAGTACATACCTACATAACTAGCAAAAAACTGAAAACAGTTCTATATCTTTAGTATAATATAATATTATTACTACCTATACCTAGAGGTATCTAGAGATCTACAGATAAATACATTTAGAAAGGATAAACACTGTCTTAATACAGCTCTATATACTCTCCAAGACTCAATCACACGCTTTGACACATTTTCTGAACGCGAGAACTTTGTAAGGATAATCCAGGACAAAACGGAAAGAGACGTAAATATACGATAAACAGATGAAAGAATGGGATGGGAACAATCTCCACACGAGTCTCCTGGCTTGTGAGATTGTTTCAAGACGTTCGTGGGATTGTACGCTACAACACCTTTTTACAGGACACCAGAAGTACAGTATGAGTAACTTTGAAGTTGCAAATATGAATAGATAGCGAAAATGAATTGTACACATTGGGCCTTTTTAATTCGAACGACACGACACGGCATGACAGAATTCGTATTACCATTGCCACGGAAAACCAGCGTTGTAAATTCTTCCAAAACCACAACTATGCTGAGTTGGGGGCCCATTGGCGCCATTAATTCATAATTAGAATAGAATAACTTTTAAGAACTGTCTACCATTGTATAATGACGTCAATAAACATTTTTTTTTCTTTTTCTTTCTTTCTATGTTCTCAGCTTCTAGTATCACTAGCGCATAGGAGGCAATGGTAATACAATTTTGCCGTGCCGTTTTTGTATTATAAAAAGGCCCAAACCCTCCTCTTGAATCACTCCGTATGAAAATCCGTTCAGTAGTTTTTAAGCTATCGCATTCAGATAGACAGACAAACGCAACAGGGGACTTTGTTTTATAATATAGAATGAAAATGATTATGAAGGAAAGCAAAGAGAGTCTGTTCAAAGTAACTACCTACCTAAAAAAACTACTTTTGCACAAGTTTTAAACAAATTCTGACTTCTTTGTTTTGTAGGAGTATTCGATAATTCGGCACTTTTAAACATCTTTGACATATGTAGGTAATGTAACCAATGACAGGTCACTCACTATTTACGTAAAAACAAAGCAGTCAAATGTGAAAAAAGTATCAAAATGACAACGCCACAGGGCGAGCAAACTTATGTGCGATGCCCTCGCGCAATCAAAGTGAAGATTTACTGTCATTTGAGTTTTGTGACGCGTGAGTTTGTCGCGGACCATGCCAGCTGTGTTGGATTAGTAACTGGACCAAATCGGTCATCAGCTTAGTTATTAAAGTATCAGCAATCAATGTGTAGAAAAATGGTAGATTATACTGTACTGTGGGTTTTATACTGTGTCTATCTATTTGATTCCGTGTTTTCTACAAATGGCGTATTCTAAGGTCTGTACGTTGGTTATAAGACAACAAAGGAAGGGGATCAATCTGTATTCTTTGTTGTTTGTTTCATTTCGTTACTGCTACGTTTTTGAATTTTCTCATTTTTTTAGTAAAAGTTACAAATATTATCGAAACAAAGCTTTGACGTTGGAATTTTCTGTTTTTAAAGGTGCTTGTGAAATTGAAACGCTTCCAAAGAGTAAACCATTTCGGGCAGTCCTAGAAGGAGACTCATGTCTTGATCAATACTTAAGTATTGATTGTCACTTTCTCTCACTATCAAAATGATAAAGATGACTGCTACCTAAGTATACATCAGAGTCTGAACCTTTTTTCTTGTTTTGCATAGTTAGTAAGCAAAGACTAATTTAAGCTCCTTAAACCTAAGATGCTTTTGTTCTAATACGAGATAAAGTTGTTTAACCCTCTAGTAAGTCTGTCGGACTTCAAATAAGACATACTTAAAGTGGATGAAGGGGTCAGCAATAACAGTTTGATGTGGGACCTCCATAAATAAACGCGGGCTTATACGATAGCCCTCGGGTTGCCGGAACTTAGCTTATTAACCTTATGAGGTATTTGATGGATATGGATGAACGTATTGAGGGTAATTGTGAATACATTTTCCTGTATTTTATTATGTATTTAAAACACGCTTACTAAACAATCATTGACCTAGTCTTTGCACTGTTAAAATATTTTATTAAAATAATTTTACAAGGTTTACAGATCTTTGCACTTTGAAATGTTGAATCTGTATCGTTTTGAGTGTTGTTTATTCATTTTTATTTCGAATTCAGCAAATATAAATTACGATTTATCGTATATGATTTATTAGTTTTCATTTCTTATTTTAATGATTTTAGAGTGTTGTGGTCGCCGTGGCAGTAAGTTTTGTCAAAGTTGTTTACCTGAAACAAACAAAAAACATATATTAGTATCACTATATTTTGTTAGCGTGGATAGTGGTTACTCATGAAACGGAGTTCGTTTCACTATAATTAGAATCTAAATAAATAATAACACTAAAATTAGAAATGTTGAATCACCCCCAACATTCGATTGCTTATAACTTTTGAACGGCTGAACAGATTTTCATTAAACGTGGCTAAGAACACTCGGGATAAAATGATCTATGACATAAAAAAAAAACTAAACGAAAATCGGTCCATCCGTTTGGGAGCTACAATACCATAGACAGATACACAGATTCACAGACAGATACGTTAAACTTATAACACCCCTCTTTTTGTCGGGGCTTAAAAAATACAATGAAACTACTAAAATATCTAAATTTCAATATCTTTATAACATTCAAATTCAAACGAAACAAAAATTTTATTTTTTATTTTAGGTCTATAAAAATTCATTCGTTATCGGTTTCAGTATTCATTTATTCAGTAAAGATAGACTCTGTACGTAGATTCGATTGCGGTACTGCAAACATTTGCGGTTTGCCACCAAACGGCAGCTGTTATTCAGCATTTTATATTTTTCTCTATGCTATTGCTGCTAAAATATGCAATAAAAACGCCACGCATGAATTTTAATATTGTAATTTTTTTAATATTGGGTTTTATGGGTTTTAAAATACCTCATATATCCTCGTATCACTAAGTATAAATTTATTTACTGCCTGAAATGTTAGAATAGGTTTAAAAAAAAATTAAATACTTAAAGGTGTTTTTTGTAGCTCTGTGAAGGTATTGTTTACTTCTTTCTTCTTAGCAACGGCTGTATCAAACAAATTTGGCTCAGTAGGTACCTATATTTACTGCTAGCTTCTATAGTGGAGAGAAACCCAAACAAGAAGACCAATTACTTTTTACATTATCAAAAAAGAATATAATATACTAAAATCCATTTCTATGTAATAACGTGCAAATTTATTTATTTTACATTTAAGGAAGATTTACGGACAAATTATTAACTGTGATTATTGTGATGTGATGAACATGATTGTGATGATGATGATGATGATGATGATGATTGATTGGTTTTGTTGTATATTTTGGTTTACAATGTTGGTCACGAAAAAAGTTGCTTCTCTCCATTACATCTGACGGGTGCTGATATTTATTTTTAATAATCCTAAATAAAAGTAAGTAACAGAAATTTAAATTGTCTGGCACACACAAGGAAATTTTTATTATCTTAGTTTTTTAACGGAATAGATTCTATGTAGTTTTCTCCAATTTTCTAATGGAGAAAACTATTAATTAAATTTAGTCAAATTGTTTGACCGAAATATAGGTATAGCTAAATATGGAGAATATAATGTACGTTAAAGCAATGAATAAATTCTTTGTCTGTCTGTCTACGTTCCTATAACATAGGCAACCAATTAAATAAACTCACTCCTACCCAAACTTCTAAAGCTCCCAATTTTGTTTGCAAGCGATTTACTAAACCGCCTTACGAGACAAAAACTTTGCCCCAGGTAATCCAAAGTCAATTAATACTGACTTAGCAAACTAGTGAAAAAAGAAGATTAGGCTGGGGCACCTTTTCTTCGAAAGTTTCGACACGAATTAAACTTGGACTAATCTAGATTATAGATACCTCCACTTAATATATACGAGATGTTCTTTACAGCACAAACAAAGTTATTATTAAAAATTAGATAATAAGTGTACAAAGGCGAGTTTATCTCTTAAAGCTTCCAGCCAACCTACTTGCACTATACCATTAGTGAGAAATAAATAGTATAAGCAGTAGTAATTGTAGGTTAGGATGTTGCAAGTTACTTTAGAAGTTTTAAAAAAAAGAGTTAGTCTTTTTTTTGTATATTCCAAGGGACCCAGCACACCAGGAAAAACCTTAGTGTAGGCCTTTGAGTGTCTGGCATTTATTTTAAACTAGCAGGTTATATCGTGCCCAACTGTGGGATAAAATGTAGCCTATGTCCTTTTACCAGGCTCTAATCTATCTCTGTACTAAATTCATCAAAATCGGATCAGTAGTTTAGGCGTGAAAGACGAACAGACAGACAGACAGACAGAGTTACTTTCGCATTTATAATAGTTTTTCGCCCGTTATTTAACTCATTAGTTGTTGAAGATCAATCAACTGATTTCTGTATCGTTAACCAATAAGTCTGGAAGAGATAGTCTTATGGGATGAGTCCACTTTTGTACTATTTTTACTTTTTTTCTTGTGTTAATGGTTCTAATGAAATATCTAATGTACAGTCTGTTCCTTGAATGAAGTATCCACCCATGTTTTAAATTCAAATTCAAAAATTCGAATTTAAATTTCTTGAGTGATATGATTCAAATTAGAATAAATTTGGCCCTTCATATTTATACAATAAAGGATTTACAACCAAACATATTTAGACTCCTACGCCGTCACAAAGTGCAAGATTCATCATTAGTTAATTATAAAGGTCTTATATTTTTGTATAATACACATGGCTGACATGCATTTGATTTTAAATGTTTAAAATTTAGAACATGCACGAGTAGTAGAAAATAAAATTTTCGACCAAATCAATCTATCATTTGTTTCTTTTAATTGACCTTCTGTTGGCTTATCAGAATCTACTTAGTAGGCAGAAGAGTAAAAAACACACAATTAAATATAACATGTAAAAAACCACGTATTTGTAGACTACTCTTTCCTAAACCACCTAAACCTTTTTTTCCATCTCCACCATGTTATACGGCTATCATTACCCCTTCGCTATCTCCACCGAATAAATCTCCACTCCATGAGCCGTCTTCACTTTAAACAACGATGTCGCGTCGATTTGCTCACTCGACCAGACCTATCTGATTGTTACACCCCTCTCACTTCCTCTCACCCTTTGTCTTATGGTCTGGTGTATTCTGGCTTGACCGTAGTTTTTCTCCATTGATGGATATTTGGCTGGAAAAGTTTCATATGTAAGTGGTTTTTTGTGGTCATTCATTGTGTGTAAAGACAATATTATTCTGTTGACTTGAGCCATGTCTTCAATGTATCTCTATTCTAATGCATAAACTATAATAATATCTTTCGCCACAGAGGTGTATATGTTACCGGCCAAACCCGAGTTTAGGACAAAATAGTTTTTCCTACACCAAACTAGTTCATCCTTTATGCGATTGGATAAACCGGTACAGGCTAGGCTAAACTGGACTGTTTTATAGCCGATAAGAGAAATGAGTTTACGCTTAAACATTTTTGACTAGCCAAAATTAGTATAGACTAGGTCAAACCAATCAATCCTGAAGCGTACTTATTCATATTAGGCTCAACCAGTTCCACCTAGGTTAAACTAGTTTCTCCTATCGGTCATGGGAGGGACCAGTTTAACCTAGTCTGTACTGGTTTATCCTATCGCATGAAGGATGAACTGGTTTGGCCTAGGAAAAACTAGTTTGTCCTAAAATCGGGTTTGGTCGGTAACATTATCTACACTATAAAAAAAAGAATTTATGGAACCGTGTATTAATCCTCAAAATTGATTTAAAAAACTATTTAGCAATAACATTTAAGTCACCACAGGAGAGAATATCTTACACTCTGGGACAAAAGCCCTCAATCAATTGATAGAATCTCCAGTAAAATTGGGAATATTCCCAACCCTCCTACACTATCTTTATAGCCCATTTGTCCCTTTCCAAGGTACGAATGACTTATTCGATGCCCATTACGCAGCTGCAAGGGGTACTTTGTGAAGTGTGGGTCCCAAAAGTCAGGTTTCTGAATTTATCAATTCTTCTCCCTTCGTCTATGGGGGACGCTGATTTATTTTTAAAATTCCGCTGGAATCTATAACATTGTTTATTTTTTAAACTTTTTTGTCACTGACGACCAGTTAAGTCCAACGGCTAGTAATGTTGCCTTTGAATCAACGTTTTCTGGGTTCGATTTCCGGTTGCGGCAATTTTTTTTGTAAAAAATTGGGTTTAGGTGTTTATTCGGTTACTTTTTTTATGTGGCTCAAGAAACAATAAAATACTCTACATTGCACCCCAAAAAAATAATCATAAATACAAAAACACGTTTATCTTATAATTGTGCACAATGCGGCGGTCTAGAAACCTATGATACTAGGGAAAAACTTAGTATGGATCTTTGAGTGTCTGTCATTATTTAAGAATCTCCAATGCAAAAAAAGGAAAGATAAAAAGAACTAAACTAGATTTGATAACATCAAATCTGGATTTCAAAGTCACCAAGCGAAAAGAGCTGGTTTACACAAATACTACTCTTCAAAGGTCCTATTTGTTGGTCCAGAGTGAGCCAAAGGAATGTGGAGTGATCAAAGTTGGCGGACAAAGTTGTCGGTTGAAAATCCCCAAATTTACACAGCGGTTACGACAAATACCGGGCTTTGTGAGCGTACACTTAATTAAATAAAACAAAATACTGTCTCAGTAGACAGACATGTTTAAAACTACAGTAGGATATCTACACAAAAAGTCGACAAAATATGGTTACTGGATTATATGTCCTTATCTCTCCTTCCCCACAGTTTTATATACATGGCCGAAGTATAATTGTAAAACTGTCTTATTTCATGGTGGAACATTCCACTTTTGTTCCAACAAAATGTCATTAATGAAGGAGTGATTTTCATCATCATAAATATGACATGCTATCTCATTGCTTTGATAATTTTAAACAAGATAATCCAAAATAGAAACCCACAGTCTAATTATGTCGGCTAACATTACGAAGCTAACATTAAACCAATCTTGATTTAGAGGTAGCATAAAATCAGACAGACAATACCCATCAGACAGTGTTTCTATACCCACTTAATTTGATATACCTGTACCGTAGACAACGCCATTTCACCAAACGCAAACACTGCATAAAACAACTTTGAAACAACAAGAAATTTAATTTTGAAAGCAAGAAACATCACGAGGATGTGGTCGGCATTATGCAAAATTAATTTATCAATATTTCTATGCCGGGTTTCTTGCAAACTTTGATGTTTGTCCTTAGAATAGCAAGAAAGGTAGGATGTTACGCTAAACGTAACATTTCACTTATTAGTTAGCAAGTCAGAAAATCAGGATCATCAGTTCATCTATTTCTGGAGTGAATTAGTAATTTTTTTTCCGCTTTTATAGAGATAATGGGTTTTATAGAGTCCGACTCGCACTTGGCCGGTTTTATAGGTAATGGTACGGAACCCTTCGTGCGCAAATCCGACGACACAGTGACATCTTTTACTATAGGAAAAAAACACTTTGTTGTTTTGAGTATATAAGCTGTGTTTTCTCATAACAAAGATCTTCATCAAATTTTTTAAACAAACTGATCATTCCGTCTTTCTATCGGTCTGAGTTTGTGTCCAGAAATTTAATTCGCTCGAAATCCGATTGCAAATTTTCGTTGTAATTTATTTCGTCGACTCGGCCGAGCTGTTTATAATTACTTCTGTTCGAATCATTAATAAGCGCAACTGTCGGCCGCTTGATTGGCGGATTGATTCACCGGTTGTATCTCATTATATTTCGTGTTAATTATAACGCATTTTATGTCATGAATTTATAGATATAAACTCAAATTCATGACAGGCTCATAAAGGTTGTCAATAAATAAATACATACGCTCACGCCTATAATCCCTAACGGGGTAGGCAGAGCATCAGTGGTTCTAGAACTATTAGATGCCACGTTTGACAGACATTGTAAGGGTTATCAGACAGAACGAGTTGTATAATGATGAGATAACAACCTCTCACCCTTCGCCCATTATACTCGTACAAAAAAATTATGGAATCCTTCTTAAAGACTTTTACTGTATATCTGGGAAGAACTGGTAGCTGGCACCTTCTAAGTTTTTCTTACAATCCCAGTCCAGCATGGAAGTGTAAAGGTTGTTAATAAAATACCTATTATTGAGACCTCACATCGAAACATTTGCATATGTCGCAAATGACAGCCTTTACTGGGTCCCGAAGCCATGTCCATTGTTTTATGAGAGAGGGAAAATGTTACATTAAACTAAACTTTATAACAGGTATTATGATCCAAAAAAATGATCAAAATTTTGTTGCGAATTTATTTTGCAAACATTCCTTAAAAAAACCTCGTATTTTTACAGATGGTTCTAATCAAACAAAAGGCGACAGGTGGATCTGCCCAGCATTCAATATCCAAAGACGTGATTATCGCGTCTAATGGAAAACGCTTCCAATCACAAGCAGAGGACTTTTGAAAAATGCATAAGCCATAACTGTGGGCATTCAATTTTCCGAGGCCATTCATCGGGAGTACAATAATAAGAATTGGAGAAAGATTCCTTTTGAAGCGGATTCGATTCCCGCGTCAGGCGCACGACACTTGAGACCTCTAGTATATGGGAGTACGGTGAAGGCTCCTGTAGATTTTAATTTATGGTTTTTGTTGCATCAACTAACTTAGTTTATGTTGTCTTTTTTCGTCTGCTATCAAGCAAACTTGTATTTTTTGTAATCGTATTTTGTCCCCATTTCTTATAAACATATCTAATAATAATAAAACAAAGTCCTTCGCCGCGTCTGTCTGTCCGTCTGAATGCGAATAACTCAAAAACTAATAAACGGATTTGACCTTGAGAACGGAGGTGGCTTGAGACCGAGAACTAGCGCTGAACCTCTGGGAATTCAAGTAAAAAATATATACTTGAAAAAATTAGGTTTCTATGATAAACAATTTTCCCAATGGTTGGAGCGATTCAAGAGGAAGGTTTATGTGTAAAATTTATTCCTAAAATTCTCACGAGAAGCTAGTGCCTAATATAAAAGAAATTTGTCAGCATTTCATAAATTCAAAATACTTAAATGATATTAATTTAAATGTTTGCATGAAATTTCGAGCCATACATTCAATCACTTACACCTATAATATTTTTTGGGGTAAGCAGAACGTTTTATGGTTCTGGAACATCTCGATGCCACATTTAACCTTTGTTCGGAGAATTATAAAATGGAACATGAGTTTTTACCCCTAAATTAATCTAGGATTATAGAAATTACGAGAAAATAAAAAAACTACAATTTTGTAGAGTGTCTACGGTTCTACACTTATATCTCAATTTGAAGCTGAAGACTCGTGGAGTTGTGTAGGAAGGTGCAATTATTCACCACACAATGGCGGCGAGTAATCGATCTCGATTCTCGTCGAGACGAGAAGAAGAGAGGTGGCTTGAGACCGAGAACTAGCGCTGAACCTCTGGGAATTCAAGTAAAAAATATATACTTGAAAAAATT